>JAYJLV010069915.1:0-15851 GCA_036873485.1 Torymus texanus
TGTGTGTGTGTGTGTGTATATATATATATATATATATATATATATATATATATATATATATGAGCGCACTTACGCGAACGTGCAAGCGTATGTATATAAGTATATACTTGCTGAGCGCACGCTTTACTTTTTCTTTCAACCGCAGCGTGCGAGTCACTTTCTTTCTCCTTCATCTCTCGCGCACCTCTCCTCGCCCTTTCCTCGTCCTCCTTATACACGTGATCGTACGTATATACTCTCACCTCAAGCTCATCGTCTGCTTCTTTTATCTCCTTCGTTGTTCTCTCGTTCTTTCGTCTTCCCTTTCTTATGGATATTTTGCCGGTATGTATATGTATAAAATATTTTAATTTCGGCAGATGTTCGGGGTTTATTGATTTTTAGGACGGACACATTATCAATGTTAAAAAGTATATGGTAGTTTTAAAACCAATTATGATAATCTTTGCAAAATTGATAGTAATCATTAATAAGTAGTTATTATTTTTATTGACAATATGTTAAAATCAAACAGTTATTATTTAAACTAACAATTAACAATTTAAATTAAATCGTCAACCTCGTATTAAAATACGACGACCACAATGAACTTTATAAAACGTTCAGTTTCTTTTTTACTTCCTAGAACCCGAATTAGCGCTCACGCGGAGATTAGCAAATAGCGATGAACGTCTACCGCAAAGGAGGATGCACGCGGCGATTTCTAATGCGGCTCAACTATAGAAAACCAATATTGGGCCGCACAAAGAAAGGCGTTTCAAGATATCCGGTAATGGTACACCCGATCGCACGTCGGCGGTCCTTATCTGTTTCACCACGTGTGGCCCCGATCCACTCGCTCGACGTGTCCACGTTCATAATACGCGTATTTCAAGTGCCACGACGGGACATCCGATAGGGGCCCTATATCCTACCCTCGCGCAACCGATACGATTTCTGTGCGAAATGATACTATTTTTATATACGTGAGAGTGGCTTGAATGCTAAGAATAATGGAAAAACAGCTGACTCAATCGGTTCGATTGTCATTGAAAACGAGGCAAGATTTATTGGAGCTCTCTGAGAATGAGAGAAAAGAGAAAGAAATGGTATATATGACTCGTTTGAAAAGAATCATTATATTGTTGTATAGTGTATGATAAAAGTCATTATATACATACGTGTTTCTTTTTATAATTTGCCAACCTAAAAAAAAACATCCATACAATGCCGATCGATGAATCATTCACACATATATATATATATATATATATATATATAAGCCGCATTCCATTTTTTCGCAACTCGCCCTCTTTCTATTCATCGGACAATACATTCCGATAAACAAATCACATTGTTAAGATCGCGTGCCTCTCTATCGCTTCACCGGAACTCTCGGTTTCGCGTGACGACGACGACGACGACGACGCCCTCCCGAGGGGCAACCGGAGCACACGCGCAGCCTCCGGGGGATTAGAATTACGCGAGCGCGTGAAACGAGGTCGACCGACCGCGCAATTATTGTGTAACGAATTACTTAATGAGCGATTCGCCGGGTATATATTGGCTGAGGTGACGAATCGTTTGTACATGTAGTTTCTTTCTTTTTTGTTAGAAAGCGGAAGTAAGGTGCGGAGAGAGATTTTTTTTTCGACAATGTCGTTCTAACGAATTTATTTTTAGATCGGTTCAAGGTCGGACATCGAATTAATTTAGTTTTTTTTTTTGCAATTCTGTGAGTATAATTTTTCTTTTTTAAGTGATGTGGGAACTTAGATGAATTATTATAGTGGTAGGGGAATTTTAAAAATTAGAAAGTATACTGGTGTTGTTATAGTTATAATAATGTTATATAGCCTCGATGATTAAAAAATAATTTACCGCTATTTTCTGAGAAATTTTAAAACGTAATTAATTAATTTTGAATACCTAGGTAAGTGTGGCTGCATACCTTTAAAGTGCAAAAATTGAATTTCACCAATAAAATTTTTAACAGCTAATTAATCACTTTCTTGGCACTTATTGCACAGTATTTATGCACTTTATCACAGTTAATTGACAGCCATAAAAGTGTTGGTAGCGTTTACGGCAATATTGTTTTCGATAAATGGTCCACTGTATAAGTCAAAAAACACTTTAATGTCACGTACTTTGTCGTTTATTGGTTGTGTTATGTTGGTCTAGAATTGTTATGTTCCATGCATACATTATAAAAAAAACTTTTTTTAAAATAATTGACATAATAACAATTGTGGTAATTGTCGTTATTTTTTTATCTTCCACGAATTCAATTAATGGATTGTTACTTATACAGGATGTGAATCCAACAAAAATATTTTTATTGCTTGAAAAATAACATAATTATTCAAGCAGATCATAATCAGACGATTATCCTAAGAATAGACGTATTTTTTTTTATTTTTGAACTATAATCGTTATTCATAACAGAATAATTATTTGACATGTTTTTAGTCACGTTGTATTGGTAAAATTATGCATTTATCGGATCGACAGTTGGCAAATTTCAAGGTTATCGTGTCAATGAAAGTACTTTTAAATTTGTATTTCAAGGAATAATTACAAATGACTCATGCTGTTTAATCTCTTCCGGAACTTATATATAATTTAAACTGTAAATTTAATTTAAAAATTTTAAAAATCAGTGAAAAAAGTCATTCTATACACTAGACAAGGCAGTGACATCTAATATTATCTTGTCATAAAGTGCATTGACAATCCATTTTCACTAAAAAAACAATCCAAACTACAAGACACCAAGTAGCCCACAATTACCAATCCTATATTTAACAACACTAGACCACACAAAACAACCACAAAACAACCAACGTCCAGAAAAAAATCTCCACCTACACCACATAGTTCACCATCTCGTTCACACTCTTCCTCCTCCTCCTCCACGTCACAAAAATCACGTCCTTCACTCAAAAACAAACAAAAAAAAAAACCACCTCTCCACACCAACAAAAACTATCCTTTTCTTTTTCCCTCGCTTACAAACAAACGCGAGTGAGAGCGAGCGCGGATGCTGCAGCAATACAGCGCGGCAGCGAGTCACTGATCCGACGGATCTGATCTCGGCTCGAGGCTCACCTTTACTGGCGCTCGCGAGAGCGGCTGCGGTTCTGGCGGCGCGCGCGCACACACGGCGCCCCTACTACTACTACTACTACTACTACCATTTAAAAGACGAGCGCGCGCGCGAGAAGGAGAGATAGAAGTCGCGAGAGTGAGAGAAAGAACGCGTGTATATAGTATATAGACACACCGATGTGAACGCATATATATATATATATACACACACACACACACACACACACACACACACACACACAGATACAACCACCGGTTTCTCGCACTCGCAACCGCTAGCGGTTAACTACCGGCAGGATCAACGTGCGCAGCGGCGGCGTTGGCTTGGTGCCGCGTGATGCGAGGATGCGTTTTGTTGTGAGACAGAGAGAGAGAGAGAGAGAGAAAGAGGTGCTAAGGTTGCTGATTCCAGATGAGATTGGGTTAATTTTAGAGGAAAGGGTGAGGAGCGAAGGGTTCGGTTGAAGATGCTGGGAATTGAGGAGGGAGTCTTTGTTGTGGGGAACTTTGGGTTGGGTTTGATTGGCAGGGGTGTTGGGTAATTTATGGATTGGACAAATAAAACCAGGGGAATGATTTGTTTACGAAATTAAGAATAGTTATTTTTATTTCTCTTAATTTTCACAATCTGTGAGTAATATTAAGTGTTTTTTTTTAAAGTAGGGTCAATGTCAACAAATCACTATACTACTCTTTATCGCCTTATCTTATTATACCCCATGACTCAACTAAACTTGTAAAAACAACATTGTAGAAATAAAAAAAAGAAAGTTTTCACGTTCCTTTCGAAAAAAAACCTAGATCCCTACAGTATAAACCATCGAAAACTTCCCACAATTCATAAACACTTTACACCTCATCTAAAAGCCCAGCGTAAAAGGGGCCACGTAGTCTGAAGAGGAAGGAAAAGGGAACCACTTTACTTGTACGCTTGTGTGTGTCTTATCCCCCCTTAGTCTTGGTGGACTTTCGGAATATAAACGCACGCATCGCGTCGAAAGGAGAACGTCACTTGCTGCTGTTGCTGCTGCCGTTGCCTCGAAGACGAAAGTGCACGCGTGCCTTTTTTGTTTCGACGCGGCCGAATTTCGACGCGCGTGTGACGAGACGATGCGCGCACAAGCGTATAAGTGAGCGGATCGAGCCATGCAAATTGCGTGAGCGAAACAAGTGAACGACGACGACGACGACGATGATGATGATGCGAAAGCGCTACTTCCTCAAAGGACGATGATCCGCTTTTTTTGGTGCTGGTCTTTGGTTGTGCAATGTCTGTGAAGTTTGTGATGAGGCTTTTTATAGGACTTTGATTGCGCTTTTCGAGTGCTTAAATCTCGATGGCATACATTCGGATTATAAAGCAAACAAGGGTTATAGTGGTATGATATATTACTTAGTTTGCAAATCAAGAAAAGTATAAATTTTATCTGTACGATATTTATTAAATACATAAAAAAATATCAGATGTATATGAATGATTTAAAAATACGAGGGATGTAAAAATTGTTCACTTCCTGGTACACCGCCCATCTACGAAATTAATCTTACTACTCATACCTCGAACCTCAGAGCATACTTAGCATAGATCACATCCCGGCAGAGTATGTACAACACCAACCGTGGCGAATCTCTATACCCTTCCACCCCAAAAAACTCTAATTAAATCTCCGCGGCTCCAAAACAGTCTCTACATCCATTAACAACAAAAGCCACTCTCTCTCTCTTTCTTTCTTACCGCGTATATCCCGGAGACAAAACAACTTTTGCTACAACAACACTACAACACCTCGCGGCGAGAACAAATCGACCGTAGAATTTATCGTGCAAGCATGCGTACGAGTGGTATGTGTACCTGCAACGTGCATGAATTACACTCGGACTCTCCGAGGGCGGAAGAAACGACCCGCGCGCGCCTTTTCAATCGTCGCGAGAATAAATCATCGACGTGTATGGTATGTACACGCATATGAGTGTGTGTATGTGTGTGGACGCAACACGCGCAATCTTATCTTTGGGGGAAAAATGAGGAGAGGGAGAGATGGAGGAAGTTGCATCATGAGGTGCTGGATTGATTTATCAGGCGAGCTCGTTGCGTCGTCTAAGTTCGTTAAGCAATACTGGGTGAAGTGTGCGAGGGAGATAGGGGGTAGAGATGAGGAGTACGAGTTTAGGAATTATTTTGTGGAGTATTCCAAAAATTATTAGATTATAAAATACGCATTGTCGGAGACAATTGTGTTAATTTAGGGTAATAATTTTAGTTTTGAACGAGATGTAGGTGCGCATAGAGTTGAATTATTTAGTATGTTTCATCATTAGTATCTGTATATCTGCAAATAATATGATGAGTGTTATTAAAGAAATGAAAAATTTAGAAGCTTCAGCAAACTTACCAATTCCTTCGACTTACATTTTTGTTGTGCGGTTATGCGCAATCTAAAGTATTTAAGAGAAGCAATGCTACATTTTTCTGTTACATAACATACTTCAAAATTTCATTTAATTGCTTACATTACAGTACCACCAATTAAAAGAATAACGCGTATATTATCACTATATAAAACATCTAATTGATTGAGTGTCCAGAAAAAACTTTAGAGCCTTCAGCCCTTTTTTTTTTAAATAACAAAGTAAAATATCTGGCGAATGCCTCTCGCACTTGACCGTTGACGACTTATTCGAACGGCTATGAGGAATGTAAAGCTATCTTCTCTTTCCCCTCGAACCGCAGGTCGAGATGAGCCCACGACGCGACTTTCGACGGCAGCGAGCAAAACTTTTTGCGCGCTTGGAGGGAGGGAGGTATATAATAGGCAAGCGAAAATCACCGGCGATTATGACATTTCGAGCTGTCAGTTTTTAGCCGAGCGATGCACGGCCTAATTGTCAGCGAGGGAAAGAGAAAGAGAGACTCTTACTTTCCGCGAGTGTTTTTAGAATTTTTTCGGCTTTTTTGCTACTCACGGGGATGATACACGCGGCAATAAATAAACTTTCGTCTTTCAAATTTCTAGGAAAGTCTTGGATCTTTTTGCGCTTGGGGAAAAACTTTTTAAACAATTTATTTACTTTCCTCCTGCCTCGTATTTTATGCAATTTTATCACAAATATATACACACATCTTGACAATGGCGGCAAAAGTTGCAAATTTATCGGACCGCACGATTACATACGAAGTAATGGTTATTTATACGTTTCGTTTCAATTAAAATCAAGCTGCTAGATCCCTCTTTACGATTTGTCGTCGCGTCTTACCGCCTCTGGATTACTACCTTTCGTATGTATATACGTATTGTATCTCGAAAATATTTACAACTGGTTTACATGAGCGCGGCTTCGACGACTCAATCGTCGCACCCAAAAAGCAAAACTTGCGCACCGACACATATGTATATGTATACATATATATACACATACGTAAACCACGGGTAAGCAAGAGCTATTAAAATACAATAAAGCCCGACTTTGCGGAACACTCGATAAATTTTGATCGAACGCCTGGATAATATATCCCTCCCCGCGTGTCCCAATTAAAGCACGCGTTCGCGCGCGTACGAAAAAGTACACGCGAGAAATGCACTTACAGATGTTGCTGCTTGCCGGGACTTATCGTGTGTATGTGTGTGTGTGTATATATACACATATACATGTATACGGAACGAGAGGGGACGAGAAAAACGAATGGGTTTGAGCGCGTGGAATGCGCGAACGCGCTGCTGGACACCGCCGGGAGTAGCGGAAGATCAAATAGCGGTGGCAATCTTTAAAGGACATCGGGTAAACGTGTTTGCGACTGTCTACGTGTATGTGTATATATACGTTAATATGAGAAAAAGGAAAAGTATATAAGCGCGTGGCGAGCTTGCGGTGAAGAAGAAGATTTTCGCATAAATTTACGAGGGGAAAAATGGATGAAAGTTTATGGGGAGCATAGTCGCAGTACTCGTGTTATCTGATTGCAATTATTGGCAGGTTCCAGGTAAGATTTTATAAGACGATTTGCGCACGGCGCTTGTCTTGTTTTGTACAGATGTGTGACTAGACGAGAGAGAGAGGAAAAGAGATCGTAAAGTAGTTATATATACGTTTCGAAATTAGATATATTTTAAAGAAAGTACTGAACGTTTACTTCTATATATATATGCATTACGGTCTATTACTTATTTGTCGAACATATCTATTTGTGCGTTTCAAAATATTGCGACGCGAGCTTAACTTGAAGGTAATTTATGTCATTGCCTTAGCGTTAACTGTACATTTGTAGCAATTTATATCGGGTCATTCCGTTTTTGATAAATGGAGCATGCACGCGCGCGCGAAGTATAACATAATAAGTGCATTGAAAATTATGAAATATATTATAGACGTATAGAATCGGTATTCACACGTCTATTACTTTAATCGAAGGCTGCGGTTTGAATGTAAAAAACTGACGTGATAACATTTTTTTCTTCGTACCAATACGATTATCCCCTACAGATACAATAAAGCTCTAGGATATCCAAAAATTATTCGAATACCACCACACGAGGCTTGCTCTCAAAACAAAGCCCATATACCAAATAGCCAATATTGTAACCAGATATATCTACATCCGCGAGTATAACAGTCGTTTCGCACTCGTGTTTACGCGAATATCACCACCACGTCCAAGCGAAACACGCGCTACAATCCATCCGAAAAAACTCCTACACACGTTCTCGTATTAACTCGACAGCTTTCTTTTGATTTCCCCGCGTATATACATATATATCTCTCTCTCTTATAGTCTCCCACACCCGTACACCTTTGTCACACCTATACATACACGTGTCTACATAACCGTGTAGGCAGAGAAAGAGAGAAAGAGAGACGGAGCAGCGAATGCGCAATTAGCATACCAGAGCGTTCTAGGAAACGGCAAGTCATTCGCCGTATACGCGGCTGGGCAATCCGAGATAGAGGCGGGATCATGCTGGTGACTCATGCGCGCACTTGGAAAAGACAGCGAGAGCGAGTGAAAATTTATATCCCTCGAGTTCGCGTTCTGTCGTGTGCAGGGAATCTTTAACCCTCTTGGCGGTTGAGCTGTGTATATAGTGAGCGTTTACGTCAACTATAGGTATACTTGTAGTTGGAATCGTTGTGGAAGTAAAAAATATGGCATTGTTTTAGGGATGCCGTGCGGGTGAGTTTGCTTTGTTGCGGTTTGAGGTTAGCGCAGTAGTCATTTTTTACGCGGCGACAGTATAAGGGACTATGGGTTGGGTTGTAGCAGGCGGAAGTGTTTGTGTGTTTTTCTATAGAGTAAAGAGGGGTACGTTTTCTTGTTAGAATATTAATAAATATATATAACTGTACGAGTATATATAACATTGGTACGTTTAAAATATTGTACATCAAGGTGCAAAACACAACGAAAATATACGAAAAGCATATCATCTAGATCGATTGATTTTACAGACGTCGTTGGCTGCTTCCACTTTCGATCTAAGGCCAAATCATTGCCCGTGATAAAACCTCTTGCTCTTCAAAGCATGCACACACACACACACACACATATATATATATATATATATGTGTATATAATGCACCCGTAATATCGCCACCGTCATCCAAAGCAATGAGTTATGAATTTCGCCCATGTATACATAACACCATAGATGCAAATCTTATCCGCATGCGCGCGCAGTTTTATCTCTGCGTACCGCTATACAAAAAATCCGAGCGAATGAGTCGTCTTGATTGCTTTGTGCACCGAGTGATTTGTGAACGATGCTTCACTTATCTTTCTCTCTCTTATGTGCGTGCGCGACAATTATTCCAAGACTATCGTATATATACACACGGGATATCGTAAATAAAATTCCAGGAAATTTATTAACAATAAAAGACTGCACAGCTATCGCACGTGCGCGGTTTTCTATACCTACCGATGGAGCGCGTAAATCTCGCGGGAATTTAATCGGTGTCCATCAAAATTACGTCGCGATGGATAATATAAGCAGCGGTCGAGTGATATTGCTCGTATGGTTGTCTAGATAAAATCGGACAATAGGTGAAAAAAGGGAATAGATAAACGGAGAAATTGACGTAGGCTAGGGTAAAAGGGGAGAAATATGTCTTGTTAAATCAAAAGCACGGTGTATTACACTACACCGAGCATGAGTAATTTCAGGTTTGTAATATTTCTACCTGCATACGCGTAGGTGTGGTGTGCGTGTATATATATGGTCAACGGTTGCTCGCATCAATACAGAGCGCGTCACGTAAAAAGCAGGACCGAGTGGCGCCAAACTTTTGTTTTAATTGTAAGTATAGAGCGTAATGAACAGTTACGCATCGGTTGAGAGAATATAAATAGTAAGCGACTATATGTATACCCATAGCAGTGCAGACTCGTTTTAATTATCGTATAGGCGATATCGAGGCAATGTATCTTGATGTTTTGATTATTCTTCCTTTTGGTAAAATTAATAGCTTTTATGAGCCACGCGCGCGCGCGCACCTCGCCCGCTCTTATATATAGAGATGCGCTCATCGCGTGCTTGCTGCATTCGTTTCAAGCCTATGCGCGATATTTATCGAGTTATAAATATAAACGCTCGTGTATAGATATATTGTAAAAATGATAACTAACTACTTTGGTATTATAAAACTACGCGCTTTGTAGCACGCTGGTGCTACAATGTTTGTGATGGAGGGAAAAAACTTTTCAAATGAGAGGAACGTATAAGTTATGAACATTGAAAATAATTATACGTAGAGGTATATTATTGTATCGAGCGATTCAATTTGTCATTCAAGAGAAAAATTTGTTTTAATTCGCGATTAATTAAAAGGAAAACTTACTAGAGCTTATTAAAAGTAATGAGTTTTCATTGTCAGTTTCATATATATTTTTATTATCGTCTACATCCATAAAAATTACAAACTCATTCCAAAAAACTACACTATTCTAGACAGTCATTTTGTTATACATGCTCACCCAAGCATCGAAATCACCAACTATAACATCGTTCCACTTACCCCCCATTCATCCTTTACACCAAATCAAGCCCGACAAATCAATTCCAACTCTATTCGTAACAAAAAGGTACATCACCGATTCCCATCCTCTCTTTCTCTCACTCTATAAACCCTCGATCCACGATTCGCAACAGCTCTTGTCGTGCATACACACACATACATACACATACATACAGTCATCTTGCGAACGCGAATGGATCCTATTTTTACCAGGGCGTGAGTCAGCATTGGGCAACCCCAAGACAATGCATCGCGTGTCGATCGATCGATCGCTTTAGCTCGGCTACGATATATATGTATACAAAGCCACGCGATATTAGGCGATCACCTTATGTAACACCCTACACCGTTTGTCTATATAGATCTCTGTATATGTTTGTGTATAAACATATATATACACGCGGCGGAGTGAACCGTGCGATGTCGCAAACGATCGAAAAGAGCGTGTGGACGAAGCTCTGTGCGGGCAGCGCCCATGCAAAAGATAGAGCAACATCAACAGTGCTGCTCCCCTATAAAGGCACACTGCACGCGTGGTATTACCTTCACACTCACTTCCATACATGTATGTGTGTATGTATATGCATGTGTGTATACGTGTCGCGCGTGTCGCTACATTTATCTAGGAGCCCGAGTTCGTAATAAACTCGCACTCTCCGCTTCGTCTTTCGCAAGCCGCCGCCGCCGCTGCTATAGGGATCGAGAAAGCGCACGCGCGCGGGATATAATTTATATGGGTTCAAAGGGGGGCACAGCGTATATAGTTGCACAAGTTGCAGCGAGCGTTTTAGCTTGGGTTAGGTGATCTCGGGTGTTCTCTCCATGCCGCGAGGAAGAAGAGAGAAGAGAGGAAGGGAATGTATGTCGCGAGGGTATATATATATATACGAAGGGGACGACGACGAAGACGACGGGGACGACGACGACGATGAAACTAGGGCATTGGGCCGAAAAATTGATTGGGCGCATGTGAGTCTGCGCGTATATGTGTGTGTGTATGTGTAAGAGAACGAGCGATCTTGAGAAGCTGGGAGCTCCAGAACGGAATGCGACAACATGGGAGAGAAGAGAGAAAGAGAGAAGTGCGGTGGTGGTGTGGGGTCTCTGTTTATATACTTTGTCGCGGAGGCTCAGCGCTTTTTGTCGATCGAGTGAATCGGAGTTTACGATTGCTTGGAGATTTCATGTGTATACCGTCGAGGAGTATGTTTGTAGATTCGAAGATACCTAATTTCACTCGACTTTTATGGATTTCTATTGGATATAGTGATACTTAATGGAGCTGAAAGTTTTTCACGTGGAAACTTAACCATTAATATATATTTCATACTGCAAAACATTGATATCAACACTTTATCCATAGCTACACGGTTAAGCAAAAATTTATTATTATATAATGTTTATCGATCAAAACCATACCGAAAAATCCATTAATCAATCGCCTTGATTATATAAATTTTTAGAATTCACATCCTCCACTACCCCTATAATTAATCTCTATAACCACAATCGCCGCCGAAAAATTCTTATCCCGCACCCTAAACGCTACACGCCGATATCCCAAACAAAGACAGGATATATACAAAGACACATATATATACCCAATAACGCACACCACCTCTATATATACGCACGCGTATTCTCACACGCGACGGGACAAAGGATCTTTCTCTCTTTCTACTCGGGCGGCGCCAAGCCGACGTGAGCACGGCGCGATACGCTAACTGCTCGGCAGCTCTCATATATATACACGCGCGCGCGCGCGCAATATTGAGATCCCGATAACGAAGGTGCTTATACACGCACCGCCCTACGGAATTCGGGTTAAGGATGCGAGTATGGCGCCTGCCGATGCTTGTTTATCTCTTATAGATATATTGCGCTTGGCGATGTTGCGCAAAAAAATTTTTAATCGAACGGTCGTTTTGCGTTTAGTCGCTGACGATGTATATAGAGGTGGCGGTGGTGGTAGTACTTTGTTTTTCGGGTATGCTGGTTTTATTGTGAGGGAGAAGGTTGCGATTATTATTTGCAAGGAGCGCAGATGGGTGATTTACTTTCGATGGAGAGACTGGTATAGTATAGTGGAAAATGAAAGTGTTAGTTTATCTTGCAGAGGATGTGATGTTTTTTGTTGCTTATTTGTTTATTGTTTATTGTATGATTTGAGACAATTAAATTGATTCCAGCCGTTAACACGCAAGACTGTTTCTTATTTTTTTTTCTAGAACATGAAGTAACTAATAAAAGTCGAGACCAAGTATTATTTGTACAAACTGTTTATAAAAAAAATGTTTAAACAAAAAAATCTTTAATAGTAAATTCATGAAAAAGTCTTATATGCAACTTATGTTATTACCCTTATAGCTACTCCACCTTCATTACCGTCAACCTAGCCACCGATCCACAACAAGAAATCGCATTCGCATGGTTGCGATCGACATATCCATAAATATACAATATACATTTATAGGAAATCCAACGAGTATACATATATATATGAGTCTCACGTACGAAAATAAAAACATCCCGTTGCGCGCATTTATACACACTCAGGCGCGAGAATCGACTACTCGCCTCGCAGTTCTAGAAACGCAGCGTCAGCAGCAATAGCGGCGACGACAACACACTCGAAATGGGTCAGCAGCACAGTTAGATAATCGAGGCAATCGCGCGAATATTATCCCACACTCCTTGATTTCTATTCCCTTATACACATTGCCTCGCGCTCACTCTCTCCGATCTTTCGCGCTTTTCTCTCTCTCTCTCTCTGTTTTCTCCATATACACATATACATATCTATATATACTCGGCGCTACTTGAATATTTAGACGCACGCGTGTACAAGAGAATATATATACATGCATACTAAGCTATGCTCGTGCGAAGGTAGCTTCAATCGTGAACGTGCGCGGCGCCTTGTATAATGCAAGAGTAGTACATAGCAACGCGAGTGCTGCGCGCTACCCTCGTTACTCGAAGCTTCTTGTAGTTGCAGTATAGCGCGATCGAATCAGCCTGTGCGAGTACGCGCTTATATCGGAAACAACGATGCTGCATGGGGATTATACGCGGTGCTTTTGTATTTAGAGGTGTATTTTTAGTCGCGCACTGTGCGGCTTTGAATTGGTAATCGAGATAAATGTTTTAGGATGGTGTGTATGTGTGTCTGTGTGAGTTAATGTGAATTTCATCAGGTGAAACTACCAGGTTGTTGTTGTATTATATAGGAATAAATGGAATATTTATGCAGAAGATAAAGTAAAGAGTATGGGTGGTGAATATAATAACTTGATTTATAAGATAATTAAATTGTATTTTAATACTCGAAAATAATAATTCGCGCTTCTAAATACTTTGTACGATTTACATAGATATTTTGCAATTATTATGTATATGTATTGAAAAGTTAGTAATTACTTAATAAATCTCGTGTCAGAATAAAGTATATACGGATAGGGATTTATATCATTGACCTATATTAATGAATCTTTTGAAAAGCTTCAACTTTATAATTACAAATCTCAAAGAACGATAATGAAAAACTGTATGTATGATTATACATAAAATATAAAAAATAATAACACAAAGAGTACAGGCGTATGTACCAAGCGTCTGTGTGTATGTGAAACTGCAGTCATAGACATTGTGTTGCGGTGAATGAAGCTAAAGCACGCACCCACGACAGGCACGTCGATTCACACGTACACGCGTCGTGTAGTTCAATGTACAAAGGTCGAACGATTATTCACGACATGACAAAGAAACTAATTTAATTTGTGTTCGCGTTGATGCGTAACAACAATCATTATTAATTTATTGCGTGGAATAACGTATATCAGTAAGTTGTCTTTCATTCTAATACGTACCTGTATATATTTATTTCCCAGCATTTCTATATGTTTTGAAGCTTTATACTGCAGTGCACGAATTCCCAACTAATTTTTGTTGCCCATTTTATCGGTATGCAATGTACATAAGTAATGGTTACAATTTGAATTTCTAATTATTCAATCTAGCTACTGGATTTTAGCGACCGAACTAAGACAAAAAAAAACGAAAGAATCGCTTCCTTAATAGGAATGATTAATTGTCCTACAAGTAAAGGAGGTAATTTATTCCATACGTTTACTTTGCTAAAACGAAGATCTGTGCCTCGGCGCCTATGTACGCCACATATAGAAAAAAAAAAGAAGTTTAAATTGAATATTCGCTTCATATGCTTTACATATTGATAATTGAGCAATTTCAGTTATTGCTGGTATTTACTAAGATTAATTGCAAGGGTTTGTCTTCTGCGATATAATAAATTATCTCTCGGGTTATTTTTGCCGATAGCGTGAATTATATGCATCGAACATTTCTCTGATAGAGGCTTAATCCGAATGCGTTATTGACGTCGATTTTTACCAATTACACGACATTATTTATTACCGTGTATCAATGTCGAAAAATTTTAACGAGACTTTTACTTATAGTACGAGCCGCACACTGTTTTCGAAAAACGCCCCGCATATCGTTTCGCAATGAGCTCACGTTTACATTTTTTACACAAAAACGCGCTAAAGCTTGTCTCTGGTTATGGGGGGATATCATTACACAAATTGCTGTACATTATTATTGTCAGCCAGACAACGTCTACCGTGAATTCTTCCGTATCCTCTTATCCCCCCTGACGATATAAAATTAAAACAAATATACGTCGTCGCTCTTCGTGCAGGAAATTTTTACGGATAAAAATGTCGAAATTATCAGAAATTCCCTTGAAAACCTGTGGTATGTTCCAGTGTAAGCAACTGGCCCCGAATCCGTGAAAACGAAATTTCTCGCGAGCGCAACCAGTTTCGTATTTGCAGCGCGCATTATACTGTCACTTTAGTCACTGATTGTCGTGAATTTTCTTTAATCGATAGCCAGCTGTGATTCGCAAAATAAAGTTTTACGATGAACGAAATGAAAGTATTTTCGGCGCGGTTGCTTTCAGTGATCACTAATTAGTTTGATAATTTATCCAAATCGCGTGTAATGCTATCAATTGACGTTTTTACATAAATAAATTACATTTGACTGATGCAATAAAAGTTGTTCAAATTTGTTGAAAGTTTAAGTCAGTAATTTATATTCAATTTGTATCTAATTATTTAGATAATTATGTTCTTAAACATTTCTAACTTTATGCAAACACAAAAAATAATTTTCATCGCCATAAGTATAAATTGACATTAAAGTCGATATTAACCCGAGTATAGGTTGTAAAAGTAACATATTTATACTTCACCGTACTTCAATCGATACCAGTTTTTATATCACCGAGAGCCTGAGACACACTCCTCGTTTTCATTTTTCATCGGCCACATTCAAACCATCAATTAAATTATAAGTATCTCATAATTAGGTATATAATATCTGACCCACTCTCTCTCCTAACCCACAAAAACCCACATTCAAAAATATATACAGTCAACCTCGAAAAGCCGGATCGCGTCCAATCCCCACTTGCAAAATTGCAAAACTTATGTATGATCGTGCCTATATATATATATATATACCTTGTATCTTGATATATACGCAAAAATACACGCTACCACGGCCCAGATTTCAGGCTTTGTAATCGTCTCTCTCTCTCTCTCTCTCTTTCTCTCTCTCTCTCTCTCTCTTTCTCTCTCTCTCTCTCTTTCTCTCTCTCTCTCGCTCTCTCTCTCTCTTTCTCTCTCTCTCTCTCTCTCTCTTTCTCTCTCTCTCTTTCTCTCTCT
>JAYJLV010069926.1:0-15850 GCA_036873485.1 Torymus texanus
TAGTTTATTTTCAGCTTGATCGAAGAAGATTCTAAGGCCTTCGGCGTTGGTATTGTTGTGTCGGAGTTGTTAGGCCGGTGTTGGTTGTTGCTTTTACGTTGCTACCTCCTCAAGTGAGATACGAGTCGCAAGCCGTAGCGTGGCTCCGTTTAGTGAGTAGACGGAGAAAATAGTAGCGAAAAGTACTTGTTGAGGATTATCGAGCTAAGCTACAACTCCTCGAGGTGTTCAAGGAAGTACAACGTTACACAATTTATCAAGTAATTCAACGTCCTCCTGGACTTCCGATGTAGGATATAAAAACAAGGCAATTTCGTTACTTTCATATTGTATCAGCTTCAAGAGTGAAATAACGATCCTATTTTATGGCAATCAATTTTTACTTTGGAAGCTATATTAAGATTCGTTCGCGTTGCTATCAGTTTTATTTTATCTTTACTTTCTTACTGTTTTTAGTTGTGAGTGTTTTCAGTTCATTCAATAATTTTTTAAAGTAAAATTACCCTAATGCAGCTGGTTTTTGTGCTTATTCTTCTGTTGTGTTTAGGTATTTGCATACTTTTGTACTTTGTGTTTATGTTTGAATCCATATATTTATCTTGTAATTCTTCGTGATGATATAGTAGTGATTCATAGGTAAGACCTTCGTATTCTATAGAAAATTTTCCTTTCTTAGGCTCCTTTATTATATCTACTATCTAGCCTTCTCGGAAGTATAGAATGTAAAGTTTTCCGGTGATAGTAGTATATAGAGTGATATTTCGCCTGTACTGCGGTCACTCCTGTCATGGTTTGGACTTCTGTTGAGATGACATATTGCTGACGTAATAATTATAAGTGAGGAATTGTTCTTTCGACGGGAAGCTTGATGGCGTGCAAGCTTTTATGCCATATGAATTCGGTTCGAGAGAAGTTTGAACTCTCGTGTTCTGTGCAGTTATATGCGTGTTGACAAATAGCTGCCCTATCCGACCAGTCGTTCGTAGTTTACATATATTTGCGCAAATATTCGGTTAGAGATGCATTCGCTCGATTGATCCGTTTGATTGTAGATGATAAGCTGTTGTGCAATATTTCTTAATTAGAAATATTTTTGCAAATTCTTCAAGGAGCTTGTTTGTAAAATGTGTGCCCTGATCTATCAGTATAGCAACGGGAGGGCTAAAACAGCAAAGAATTCACTCAGTAAAGCCTCGAGATACTTTCTCCGCGTTTACGCGTTTGACAGGTGTGAGGATGATATACTTAGTCAACGCATCTTGCGTGTTAGATAAGATATATCTGAAGCCTTAACTCGTCTCTTCGAGAGGTCCGTAAAAATCAAGTGAAATTTGCGCAAAAGGTAATGCCGGCATAATACCAGAGTAAGAACTTATCAGCATTGGTAATTTGGTTTTTATCCTGATGAGCTTGTTGCTCTGAGAAGTAGTGCATCTAAGAATAAAGTGTTTTATATCCGGACACATATCCGACAATAGTATTCTTTTGCGATCTTATTATAGGGTTTGTTGATCCCCCGATGACCACTACTTCGTGATATTCCTGTATAAGCTTATATTTCTCCTGCGCGGACGGAACTGGCAAATTATTGTTATGAATGACAGCAATTAGAGGCGTACCGGTAAAAATGTGCTTAAATTGTTCAACAAAGTATGCCCATATCACATGTACGTAAATCACTGTTAAAAATTAAGTTTATACACGTTTCTAGAAAATTTTTATTTGCCTGACCGCTTTTCCCGTAGCAACTTCGTACCGCTGATTCTCTGTATCTAACTTGCCTAATCAATTGTAGGGTTTGCGATTTCTACTTTTCTCGACCAACTAGAGTTCTTGCATACGAGTAATGGATCTGATTTGTCGAGGCTGCAACAAAACGATTAAAACCACATCGGTGTCATGCGATAATTGCAAGAGCCAATATCACCCATCCTGTACTGTGATGAAGCAAGCACGCAAGTTGAATAAAACACTCAGTGCGTGCCGTACCTGCATATCTGCAGCTAACGTCAATAAATCTCAGTCGCAGAAAGAAACTCTCGGCAACATCAGCATGCAGAACAACTCTTCGTCCGCTGCAGCATTACAGAGCGATCCGTTTCAACAGATTCTGAGCAAACTATCTAAGCTGGATACACTCGAGAATAGTATCAAGACTCTTTCATCTTCACTCAACGTCCGGCTGGATGCGGTACAGACTTCTTTCAACAGCCGTCTGGAACTGGTTGACGGAAGAATAAATTCCATAGAAGGAAGTTTAAAACAACTCTAAGATTTACCACAATTGTCAGATCGAATTAAAGCTACTGAGGAATCAATCACATTGTTGAGAAATACACAGGAGAGTTTTCGTAAACAACTTGAGAGCGATAGAGCGGTACATACCGATAATTCCGTTGTACCTGTGCCTGATACCACCATCACAAGTCAGATAGAGCAACTCGAGCAGAGCATCAACACACTCAACATACAACGACAGTCTCATTTCAAGGAACTAATTATAATGGGCTCAACATCCCCGAGACATCTTCGCTTAAAGGCTCTGTGTATGCAATACTGAAGTTATTAGATCCTGGTCTATCTGCCTGTGATATTGTGAGTGCTCGGAGGATGCGTAAGAACCACCATGCGCAGCAACAATCATCCTCAGCATTGCCTGTCTCTGATGATAATCACTCTGAATCACCAGTCTTACCATCCACAGCAATGCAAGGAACCAGACCTGTACCGCTGGTTATGACCTTATCCTCACATTCGCTAGCCCTAGCATTACTAAAATCAAAGATTAAGATGGGTAAATTGCACATATCTGCGATCAGCGAAGAACTACTGGAACAGGCTAACGTAACAACTCCGCTGGTACCATCTCTGATAAACATAAATGAAATGCTTCCTACTGCTGTATACAAATTACGTGCACTGATTCGCACAGAGGCCAAGCACAAAAATTGTATTACGTATATTAGGAATGGCAATATTTACATTAAACAGAAGAAAGAAGATCGTGCGACATGTATCACAACCGAAGCTGAACTGAAAAATTTTTTAGGATAATTTCATTACATTCATCACATAGTTACTCCGCGATGAATCATATGACTCTCGCGCCCGTTCGACCTCCTATCCATCTCACCTCTCATCTCTTAGAATCACAGGAGCGGGGTTTCAGAGTTTGTCATTATAATGCAAATTCCATAAAGGGCCACAAGGAAATGATCAGACTC
This sequence comes from Torymus texanus, assembly GCA_036873485.1. Taxonomy (NCBI): domain Eukaryota; kingdom Metazoa; phylum Arthropoda; class Insecta; order Hymenoptera; family Torymidae; genus Torymus; species Torymus texanus. Next base: position 3,225 of record JAYJLV010069926.1, read on the forward strand.
TTCTTATCAACTCGTAAATTCCTTCACATAATAGCTGTCACTAAAACTTGGCTAGACTCGGAAGCTGATTCAAATTCAATTGTCTATTTGGACAACTATGCTCTTTTACGTCGCGATTGGAAGAAGCACGGTGGTGGTGTTGCATTATTTGTTCACAACTCCATCTCTGCAACAGTACTCTGTATATCGAACAGTATTTGGGCTGGCAGATCCGGTAAACCGGAATATCTTCTCTGTGAAGTATCTGTGAATGGTCGTTCACCTTGTTTTGTAGCAGTAGTATACCATCCTCCTCATTCTCTTTTTTTGAGTGGTACGGACTTTATTGAAAAAATTACCGAGCATATGCACAACTATGGCACAAAGATAATACATGGTGATTTCAATGCAGACCAGCTCTGCTTTTCGAAAGACACCAATTTCATACGCGGATTTATTGAAGAGAATGGGATCCCAAATATTCTATACGGCGCTACGCATCACAAACTTACAAGTAATACCTGGCTAGATCTGTGCCTCGTGGATCAACAGGATTCGGTAATAAATTTCTGGAAAACTGATACACCTTTTATTGCGGGACATGACTTAATCACAACCACATTACGAATACATATCCCAAAGCCTCAACTAACATCCTTCTCTTTTTTTCAATTATAAGGCTATAAATGCTAATTCACTCGACGATTACTTGAAGGAATTAGATTGGACCGTGAGGGAGCCGACCTCACTCGATGATTGTGTCGCTGTATTCCAGCCTCATATTACAAATGCAATCAACGAATTTGTGCCCCTTGAGATGGTTCCACCTAGCAAAAAACGCCATAATTGATTTTGCAAGGCACAGTACGACTTAATCCAGGAAAGAGATCGGCTATATAGGCGTATTCGAAGATCAAGATCATCAACCGACTTACTCTTATACAGGTAAGCGCGTGAACGTGCTCATACGAACATCGAAGAGGCGCGCCTCAATTACCATCACTCTTGGTTATAGTCACTAAGTGACCCAAAAGATATCTGGCGTGAGCTCAAGCACCTGGGAATCACAGGATATAAAAGATCGACAGCGATGACTTTCTCAGCTAACGATTACAATGAGCACTTTAGAGCTGTGTCGTATGATCCAGAAACTCTTCCTGTAAAATTTTCTGACGCCATCACTTTCAACGAAATTAAGGTTGCCCACATCTATGATGCAGTTAATCATTTCAACTCATAGTCAAAAGGCTATGATGGCATCTCACAATATGTGATAAAGCTTGCTCTTCCTTTTTTAGCACCCTTCATCTGCATAATGTTCAACAAGTCATTGCGGGAGTCATGATTTCCTATTATTTGGAAAAAATCTATGGTTCTGGCACTAAGTAAAGTTAACACCCCCACCAGTCTGGGTGATTTTCGATCAATCTCTCTATATTGTTTTCTCTCGGAAGCTCTAGAGTGGCTATTGCACTGGTAAATATCCAATTATTTCGAATCCAGGCTATTTCTTGATCCTTGTCAAACTGGTTTTCGCACTAGCCGCAGCACTCAGGCGGGCCTGCTCAAGTTGACAGATGACATTAGACTTGGGATCAATAATAAACTGGTCACCTTATTACTGCTGTTTGATTTCAGCAAGGCTTTCGACTATATTTACCATGCCAGATTGCTAAAAAATTACCGAATTATGGCTTTTCTAAAGCAGTTATTCCCTGGATTGCGTCTTATTTGTCAGATCGTGAGCAGGCGGTAATTGACAATAATGGAATTTTGTCAACCTTTCTAAAGCTTAACACTGGTGTACCATAGGGCTCAGTGTTGGGACATCTTTTTTCTCATTATACGTCAATGATATATCCCTATGTCTTGATACTGATATATCTCGCATCATGTATGCTGACGATCTCCAAATATACACTCGCTGTCTATTGAAGGAACGTGATTCTATCTCCATCAAGATGAGTGAAAATGCAGACCGGATCATGGACTGGGGGACTCAAAATAATCTCAGGATCAATGCGAACAAAACTAAAGTGACTGTTATTGGCTCTTCATACTGCATCAATGTACTATCCACCGTAGGCAGAAGCACGATTGATATTGGAGGGGCTCAAGTAGTTTTCGAATCTTCGGTGCACAGCCTAGGAGTAATCCTCGACTCCAAGTTCTTTTGGAACGAACACATAACACATATCAGCAAGAAAGTCAACTCCCTTGTATACCGCTTATACTATTTCAGAAAAAGTACTAATTCCAGGCTTCGTAAGCATCTTGTCCAGATGCTGCTATCCCCAATAATAGATTATTATTGCCTTGTCTACTGTAATCTCTCAGAGGAACTACAAGTAAAGCTTCGTAGACTGGTCAACTCCGGCATAAGGTACATTTATGGAATAAGAAGATGGGAACACATCACTCACTACAGACGTGAATTGGGTTGGTTGACCATAGCAGGACGCAGAAAGTACTTCGCGGCGAATTTACTACGTAGAATCTTTAAGGCGGTCTTATACCTAGTGGCTTTTTTGACCAAAACTACCTGAAGAAATGATTTAAATTATTATAATATCATAAAAATATATAGATACCATAAATATAACTGATCTTTTACAATATTATCTAAAATATAAACCATCCAACCCATTCATCCAGAATTAAGGTATTTTGTAAAAATATACTTCTGCGTTGTTTCTTTTTGGAGACCACTTGGTGAATTTTCACGAAACAAAAAGCAAATTGCTTGTTATATGTGACTTTATGGTAGGTTGCTCTAGATTACTTCTTATATGTGACTTTATGGTATGTGGCTCTAGAATTTTAAAATTTTTTGATTAACTATTGTTTTAATCACAAAAACCAGTTTTTTATTCGTAATTTTATGAATTTTTATGGTTTTAGGCATCAAAAAATGTTTAAATTCTAGAGCAACCTACCATAGAGGAACATATAATAAGCCATTTTCTTTTTATTTCATGAAAATTCATCAAGCAGTCTCAAAAAAAAACAACGCTGAAGTTCAAAATATTATAATTGCAGAAATAAGCCTTAAAACATACCATGAAACTTCAAAAGTTATCAGTCATCAGATGCCTCATTTTTTCTCTCTTGAAATTTACTTTTCTGAATCTGAGATCTATTTAACAGTATAAAATGATTAAAATATAAGATTTAGTAACTGCAGATGTGCATTTAAAATCTTATGTCAACAGCATCGATTTAATTAAAAGTTTCTACAATCTGTCCTTTTATACTCTTAGTCAATCTACTGTTGAGTGACTTTTTTAAATATTATGCTGAGTTAGATTATTATTACTAATACTAATATAAATATCAAATACCCAGCCAGTGGTATGAAATAAAATCAAAATCCCATCTAAAATCTAAAATAGCCAACATTTTCATGAAAAGTACATGAGTATATGAGAGTCGATAAGACTATATTTCCATTTATCACATAATTACACATATTATATATTACATATCTACATGTTGAGTTTACATGTATCAAGATATATATCTTGAATTCAATTCTGGCAGGCTTAATATACTGAAATGTGCAGGTTCATCTTGACACTCACTATAATACGTATAACTTCTTTAAATTGAATTTTATTCTTGTGAGTTGAATTCAATCATTTTACTCTTATCTTTTTCATAAAGATATACATATTTTTACTTCTATCGTATTAAGTATTACTATTTCTTCTTTCACACACTTACTTAAATCTTGATGATGCTAATTTTTGGTCGGAATATCTATATTCGATTGAGTGAAGTGTTCCTGTCTTGAACTGTAGTTACATTTGAAATCCAAACAAAACTGTCACTGCGCGGTTATAATATTACGCTTTAAAATCTTTTCAGATGTACCTTCACATATATAATACATTTAATTTTCACTCCTAAAATTCACTTAGGCTAATAATCAGAATTTAAGAAAACAATCTCTGAAATAATCAATATCTATGAAAACAAACTGTTGTAATTACATGATTATGATCATCGCTTATATGAGCTGCCATCTGTGCTGCTATGCAACTGTGTTTATATTTGTTAGTAGACGTTACATAGATATAAGAAGGAGTATCAGATGGAGTATTAGTATAGTAAATTGCTGTCAAATTTTCGATCATTATATGGTCAATTTACGAAAACAGATATGTAAAATTGTAAAAGACAATTCCATTGAATTTTAAATTCCATAATATAGTTCATTATATTTTTATAATCAATCCCGAACTTTAAGTAGCCGAACGCTCTGCACATCGCTCTCCAAGTAAGCTTGATTTTGACGTCCCTAGCTATTAAAATAATAGTAATAGTCGGCCGTTTACTCTGGGAATTGTCGAGCTCGACTTTTTCTCAGTAGGTTGCAAGTTAGCGCGCCTCGAAGAGTTACGCGGAAGCTTGGCGCTGCCGCTACTCGCCGCGCCTCGAAGAGCTTCGCGGAAGCTCAGCGCTGCTGCTACTCACTTGCGGGCCATCAGAAGCCTTGATTCTCGCGCGCCGACGGCTGAACCAATCAGCGAGAGGAAAGCTCGCCCCTCCTACGCGCGCAGGAGCTTGGCTTGCGCCCGCGTACTTTCGGCGCACGGCCGATCGCCGCTCCGCGCCGGGGACGGAACTCGACAGTTCGACATACGTCACTCTGTGCCAGATCGCCCGACAGAGCAGACATCCGCCTGACACTCTCGCTGAGGGCGATATAAGATCGCTCAACGGCAAAAGGAGCCCCTGACTTTTCCTGGCTTAGCGCAGACGACCGTCTGCGCAAGGGCATAAAGGAACACGAGACTAGGGGAAGGCAGGTGTGTCCAGCTTCTCGTGAGCATTTCGCACGTCCGGGAACCGCCGCGTTATATATATTTTCTTAATATGATTCTCCTCGCCTATTTCTAGCAAAGTTCCTACACTCTACCTTAAACAATTTCTTTTGCTACCGTTCTTTTTTTTTGTAACCAGGTCGTTGTTTAGATTTAATTAACCTGAGTTTCTTTTCCTCCTTCCCTCGAATACTCTCCGCTAATTTGAGCTTACGTCAATTTAAATATTTTATTTATCGATCATATCGAGATTGACGTGCCGTAGTATTTGGGACTCCTGTAGGCTCCATGTGTACGGAGCTATAACTGCATGGTTTTCTTTTACGAGCCAAGAAGCCTTTTTAAAGTTGCACGGCGTCCAGAGCTTTGAGGTTAGGAGTATCAAGGAACAGTTGGTCATCCTCAAGATCGTTTCCACGAAGACAACGAATTATTAAATGCGCTACTGATTCTGCGCGATCACTATATAGGAACCGGAGCTTCTATCAGCACCATCAAGATTGAACCTGGTCTGCGGTAGGGGGCGTCCTTCTTTTCGCAAGCAAGCCTCATCTTCGGATCTACGTATTCACCGTGTAGGACACGTGAGATTCTGGTCCGATACGATAATCACAGTGATGCCGGCCAGACAAACCGAAAACCCGCGTTCCTTCCTTTGAACCATTTATTAATATTTATTGTCGTTTATTGTTGTCTAAATGCCACAGTGTGCGAAGTGCAATAGCTCTATTGAAAAGACCTTGTTACATGCGAAGGTTGCGATGAAGCATATCATCCGGGCTATGCACTTTTCTACTTCGTCTCGAAGACAGCTCGGGGTTGCTGCTTGTCTTCATTATCTAACTCCCATGAGGCACTCAGGACCCCGAATATGTCGCAACAGGTTAATAATACGGTCCCTGAGACTACAATGTCCTCCAATCCTTCGACGCCGTTTTTTTCGTTTCCAGTGGCGAGCGTGCCGACGGTGGATCCGAGAAATACTGAATTTGTAGCCGTTTCGGTAGAAATGAACACTTCAACAGACTTAATAGTGAAGACAAGATATCGCGGATGTATTAGTATATGTTGACACATACGATAGGACTAGAACCAAAATTAAACGAATTCATTAAGTCTACCTTTCATAAATGATATTATTAATATTACAAAGCTAATCAACGGTCGCGATCCTTTTTTTATTGCCAGTCATGCCTCGAATGCTGCTAAATCTTTTTCGCTTGAAGATTTAAATCGGTTCAGGTTCGCAACGAGATAAGGCGGCTTACAATAATAAAAGGTGACATTCTCACGAGCTCAATCTATCACGAATTGTCATTTGGAACATTAAATAACAATAAGATCTTCTTAAACGAAATTCTCAACGAAGTAGTGCACAAGATATTAGGCGCAGTTAGAGCGAGGGCTAAATCTTGCCATTGGGAAAGGGTTTAGGTCCGGAACGAGCAAATTTTCGCCCGAAAAACGCTAGCCCTGAGCCAATAATTATCTCTTCTAAATCAGATCTGGAAAAGCTAGTTTGGCTACAGGCCGGTTCGTCAACTTTTTCTTCCGTTTCTCATATTGATCATCTCACTGTTTCTCACACGAACATAAACTCACGTAGATATAAGCATGACACAGTTGTCAAATATATTGTTGAGCTCAAGCCGCACATAGTTGCGATTTCAGAAACGTGGCTCGATCCGGAATTCGATAATTCGCATATCGAGATCGAAAATTTCCAGCTAGTACGCAACGATCGCGGATTGATTTCAGATGGTAGAACTCGATACACTTATGGTATACCACCTATATACAGGGTGTTCAAAAAGTCCCGGTACGGTAAGATGACTCGGCGAGGGAGCACTTCAGAGAAAAAAAAGTTATAAATATAAAACTTTCAGGATTAGGAATTAAGCCAAGGTCTAGGTGAAGGTCATGGTCACCACTGGATAGCCAGGGAAAAATCCTGAAACTTTTGTATTTAACATTTTTCTCTGAAATGCTCCTCGACGAGTGATCTTGCCATACCGGAACTTTTTGAACACCCAGCATACATATCTCCCTCACTTACAATGTATTAGCTAAGTAGATAATCTCAAATATAAGTCAGATTGAATTTTTAATCCTGGAAATTGCAAGTTCTTCTGCGGCGTTTGCTCCTAAATTGTTGCCAGTGGTAGTGTACAAGCACCCGGATGGTCTTATAACTACGGAATTTTTTAACAAGATTGATGAACATGTACAGTCATTTAAAAATATTATTATAGTAGGAGATTTCAATGCAAATGTGTTTGGTAATTCTTCTCAGTCCTAACATCTTTTAGATTCTATCCAGGAACGGTCATTATACTTAGTTCCATATGGCCCCACTATCTAGCAACAACGGTGCTACTACTATCGGCCTTGCAATTGTTGATAGCTCTTCTAAGATCGCTCATCTAGCGATCAATTTAGTATATAAGTTCGCTGCGAGTAAAACATGTATGAAAACTGTTACTTACCGTAATTTTAATAATTGTGATGTCAACAAATTAACTGCAGATATGGTTAATGAGCTTTCATGTAATGTTAATCTAAGTTGCGTGTTCCCTGATCCGTCCACGATTGTTAACGATTTCAGCGAATTACTTCGTCTTTGTCTCAATAGATATACCCCCTACGTCACTTGCCCTGTTCAGAGACGATCTGCGCCGTGGATCACAGTTGATATTAAAAGGCTATGTATAGAGAAGGATGGTTAAGCGTACGAGACGCCTTAATTCAGATGATCGTGCTAAACGTGACGAGTTAAAAAAACTGATCATAAATACTAGGCAGGCGTTTTTGCGGAATGAGTAAACCATGGCAGGTGATAGTGCCCAGATCTGGCGCATTTTGAAAAAAACAGGGCTTAACAGCAGACAAAAACGGAGCAGAGACTATCAAATTTACCGGACATGAATTTAACTTATACTACAGCTCTGTTGCGAGTGCACACCCAAGTTGTTCGACCAGTTCACTCATTATGTTAATTGCACCTTTTAGAAGTACTGACGAAAGTGCTTTTTCCTTCCGGGAAGTAACTGCGAATGAAATCTACGAGGTAGCAAAGTCATTGTCCTATAAATCGAGAGGACAAAGCCCGGATGGTCTTCCATGGAAAGATCTCAAAAGCCAGCTTGTTCCTCACTTACCTTTCCTAGCAAAAGTCTTTAACAGCTCCATCCGCACAAACATCTATTCTGATTTGTGGAAGCGAAGCTTTATAGTTCCCCTTAATAAGTGTAACGATCCACAATTAGTTTTGAATACCCGACCTATTGCAAACCTGTGTCATCTAATAAATGTATTTGATAAAATCATAGCCACCCAGATCTCGCAACATCTTGAAACACATGCTCTTCTATCGCCTTTTAAATTTGGATTTAGATCCGAACATAACACTCAGTCAGCACTTCTGTATTTCACCGTTATGATTCGTTATGGGATCAAAAACAATCTGATCACGCTTGCAACGCTGTTCGATTTCCAAAGAGCGTTTGATTCAATTGATCGTAAGGCCCTCTTAATTGAGTATAGGAATATGAACTTGTCAGCTAATGCTATTAAATGGGTGCATTCATATATATCCGGTCAAACTCAAGCAGAAGTCTGTAATGAGGAAGTATCTGAATTTCTGCCTGTGACCTCGGGAGTCCCGCCGGGCTCATCCCCAGGACCTATTTTCTTTTCTATCGTCATAAATTACTTGCCAAGGTGTTGTAAGTACTGCAGATTCTCTTACATTCTCTTTACTGATGATTTATAACTCTTTATCCAGTGCCCAGCTAATCTTATATCATCTGCATTCGCCCATATGACGGACGATGCGAGTAATCTTTCAAGATGGGCTAGTGAACATGGTTTGCAATTAAATCCGGGAAACTCCGAGTGCGAACTAGGCGCCCTCACTCCCACGTTTCGCTATCACGCCTGCGCTCGATCGCGTATCTGGGACCTACTGCGACCTACCTTAGCGTCCGTTGCCGTCTTACCGCATGCGTATGTTTCAGTTACCTTCGGACGTGGTAGCACTTTTAAATTCGCACTTTTAGCTCGTACTTACAAACCTGTTAATTTATACTTCTAAAACTTGTACCCTTTACTCGTATTTCTTTTAACTCGTATTTTTAAGCTTGCAAGCTCGTACATTTAGTTCTTACTTTTAAGCTAGTATACTCGTATAGTAAATTCGAGCCTTTTACTTACGCTCAACCAGCCTTAGCCTCCTACGTCAGCAAACGCGCATCGCTGCAGCGATCCGTGTACACGAAAACTTGTCGCCACTCGAGTTTTTCGCATAGCCTTGAGAGAGTGCCCGGTTTGCTGCATACGTGCAGCATCCCCTGCTACACACGCCTGCCGCGCAGTTCCCTGCCTTCGTGTTCATTCTCGCCTGCCCAGCCGCTCGGGACAATATCTTGCGCAAGAGCTTAGCTTAAAGAAATTCGATTCCCTGATAATTTTATGGATCGGTGGTACCGTTAAGTTAGCTGTTAATGCTCTATGGCCTGATCCAGTACACAAACTGTTGAACTGTGCAACCGCGCTCCACAAAGGGCTTGGCCACCTGCGGCCCGTGGTAAAAAATCTAACGGTCTTCTTGCCATCCACGAAAAACGGGCCACTAGTGCCAGTAAATAACGAGGCGGACCTTGACGCGCTTGCTAGCGCATATGCGACCGAAAATCAAAATGCAAATGCTAATATAATTGATAATGCAATCGCATGACGCTCATCGACCAATCTCAACTCCGGCAATATAGTAGTTGGCGACATAAATGTAAACCGCCTATCCGCTTTTCATTTTACACTCCTGGAGGCTAAGTATGCTGACACAGACTTCGATATTCTTACCATCACTGAAACTTCTTTACATCCGTGTATGGATGATTCACATCTTGCCTCGATGGTTTCGATTTCTACCGTGCAGATCAGGAGGGGATGGACGGTGGCGTCGTTGGCATATATGTTCGCGACGATTTCGCCGTTGAGATCCTCGCAGCCTCTGAACCCAACCCAACCCTTGTTCGACAATAAACCGGAATACCTCATCCTTGAAATAACCACCTTTCAAACAAAAATCTTATTTGCCGCCATTTATCGCCGTCCTCCCTCTGATTACCCTGTAATAATCACCGGGGATTTCAACATCAATATGGCCACCCTTACTGCCACTACTTCCGCCAAGCTCGAAACTTTCATCGGTCACCACTCTCTACACCTCGTTCCATCCCCATTCACTCATCATCAACTCTGGAATAACTCTCACACCTGGATCGACGTTTTCATCACGAAAAATCCATACTCCAAATCACCAGCACCCTTGATAGTAGGCCACGATTTCATCGAAATCACCCTCTCCTGCAGGAATTCTCTTCCTCGCACTAAGCCCATTCTCTCCCATAACCTCAAGAAACTTAATCCTGAAGTACTTGATCGCAACCTCCTCAGCCATTTGGCCGAACTTCCTCCCCTTGGTCACCCCTCTCCCCCCTCTTCAGCTTCATCACCTGCTCCACATCGTCTCTACGTTCGACGCTGACGCACCTCTTCGCTCGATTGTTCTCTATTTCGCCGCAAACCCTGGGTGAGCTCTGATTTGCGATCACTTATATGCAGCCGCGATCACGCCTACAGTCGTATCGTCCTATCGTATCCGCTTTCTCCATCGCTGTGCGCTGCTTACATGCTCATTCTATATTCGTTATATTCCTTATATTTTTTATATATTCTATATTTTTAGAATTTTTATGGTTATTCGCAATGTTTTTATTTTTTTATTTTATATAACACTGTTATCTCTCTTTATATTTTATATATTGTTAAAACAACTGTATTGCTTTTGGTGCCAGACGGGGTCAAACCCTAAGACATGAATGAACAGTCCAATCTCTCTCTGTCTCTCACTCTCTCTCTCTGTTTCTCTCTCTGTCTCTCTCTCTTTCTCTCTCTGTGGTGGTGGTCTTTGAGCTTTCTCTAACCATCTGTCTACTCCGTGGATGCAGTTTTTGCAGAAAATGGCGCCCCAGGCGACTCTCAAGCTCTCAGCCTAAAAACTGGAGGTACTGCGCTCCAGTTTTATGAGCCGGGGACCTTTTCCTCGTTGACGAGACGCCCTAACCTCAAAATCGCCAAGTCATCTCCAGTCACATCGAGTGTCTCTCATCAAGCCGCAGCTCCACCCTCATTTGTACTACTGCACTGCTACCCCATTGCACTGACCACCACCACATTGATCTGCACTCCAACTACAGTTCACTCTTCACCAGCAGCCAATGCACTTCTACGTTCTCACTGCTGTCGTCTGCAGCCCATCACCATTGCCTCAGCCTGACCGCTGCTCGTCTCCAATACAGCTTGCCGCCCCACATCTTAGAGGTTACGCCCGCTGCGCCGTAGACGACGCGCACCCATCGCTTTTTTAATCATCCAGCCCACTTTTTGAGTGAGTCGCGTTTTTGCGTGTATCAGTGTTTTCTAGGTTAGGTGCACGGCGCACATCACCTTGCGCACATCAGCAGCCGCGCCTGTGCTGCCACGGCTACACCCAACACCAACCTAGGTGTCAGGCCCTACCTTACCAGCAGACATCAACCTGCCGACGGTGCGTGTTCTTCTTAATCCGCCGTTACCGCTCTTTGTCGCTGGTCACCTGCCGTGGCTGTTATCAGCTCACCTGGTGCTCCCGTGCCTTGCAAGCACTCGTCGCGCTACTCGCTTCTCGGCCAACCGATTATCAAGCCATCTTCGGCACTGGTGGTGATTCAAAGCTCTCTGTCGCCGTGCTCTGGCCAAGCCCAGCATGTGAGCTACTCAAACGTGCGATTATCGCCTCTACGAAGTTAAATTACAACGGCCTATTGTTAGAAATCTCGTGGTCTTTATGCGGCCGTTAAGAAGCGTTGTGCACATCCTCATCTACCGCGAATCCGACCTTGATAGGTTTCCTGTGAATTCGATATGACGCCGTCCCGTCTCTCTACGCGCCAAAGCGAGCTCAGAATCCTTCGTAGCCGGCCACATTAATGTAAACGGCCGATACCCTACACGTTTTTCTCTCCCCGAGGCTAAGGTTGCCGAGTCCCATTTTTATGCCATTGCGATTACAGAAACCAAGCTGGCCCTGGGTGCCAGCGACTCGCAGCTTAGGCTCGAAGGATTTAACTTTTTTCGTGTTGATCGTGAGGGTATAGGTGGTGGTGGCGTCGGCTTTAATATTCAGGTCTGCTACTCAGTAAACACCCTAGTCTGTTCTGAACCGCTCTTTGATAACACTCCGGAGTATCTTATTGTTGAAATAAACACCACGTTATCCAAACTGCTCTTCGCTGTTATTTATCGTCGGCCCCACGCTGCCTATCCTCACCAATTCTTTGACCGCCTCTCCTCCTTTCTTTCGCACTACAACTCCGTCTTCATCACCAGCGATGTCAACATGAACATGACCGCCCCCCTCTCACGTCCCGCCATCTGTGTTGCCGCTGCCGAGGCCTATTTGTGATGCTGCAGGAGTCGGGGAAAAGAGAGACCAAGAAAGAGAGAGAGAGAGAGAGAGAGAGAGAGAGAGAGAGAGAGAGAAGATGCGCATCTGCTACTGTGCATTACCAATGCATAGAAGTGCATGTCATATACACGGTGTCCAAAAAGTCTGGAAACACACGAATAATCCTCATGATTAAATACTTTTCAAAAATTTGAAGGTTATTCTTGTAGTAACTTTTAACGAGGAATCCAGTGATGACCTTTATTTTGACCTTGGCGATGACCTTCAAGGTCAAATCAAGGTCAACTTTTTTTTTTCAAATGGAAACCCCT
>JAYJLV010069937.1:0-15848 GCA_036873485.1 Torymus texanus
CATGAAAATGGACCGCTTATAGTACTAGTCGCGCCATCTGTTGGATTTTCTAAGGACTTATTGACCCACCCTCGTAGAGTCCATTGCATCATCTATATTTTCCAGGGCGGATACGGAAATTACCAGCAAAGTGCGCGTTTAGTTCTCCCGACGTGAAACCGCACAGATCCTCCTCCTTTCTCTTCGGTAGAAGGCCGAGATTCCGCATTTCCTTCCATATTTCCTTGTTAGCATCAAGAGCGTCAGAAAGTTGTTTGTGCAGGAAGAAGTTGCGCTCGTGAGTAATGCGGGAGTCGACCTGCTTACTGAGCCGATAGAACTCATCGAACACCGCCGGCCGCCCAGTGCGTTTATAACGTCTATGGGCTGCATTGCGTTTGCCGATCAGCAGTCGCAGCTCAGGACCAATCCAAGGAGCATTTGTATCGCGTGGGTTTATGGTTTTTAACGGAGCTAATTGTTCTATTGCATAATTTAAATTTAGGTTAAGTGACAGGAGTGCGCCCTCCAGATCGGATTCGATCGAATTCATGCTTACCCAATCACAGCGCACAAGCAGTTCATTGAGGGATGCCGGACACACGTTTTTAAAGTCTCTGTAGGAGAAAGTTTCTGTTACTGGTTCCGGCACAAAATAATTCACAGTAGCGTCAATGACCACGTGCTTGCCAAAACTGGGCAAACACTCATTCTTATAGTGTAGCACCTCGTCGTTTTCGTCTGTCAGGTTTAAGTCAATCCATGTGTGAGACGTGGGTGTCACGGGATGGGTTGAGCCGTGTGGTACTATATGAAGGGATAGCTTCCTGGCTAAATTTCGGATGGTAAGTGTATCCGCGTCGGATGCTAGTGACAAGTCTGCGTTCAGATCCCCCATGATAAACTGATGGCTATACTCGGCACTTAGATCTCGCAGAGCATGAAATAGGTTGGTGTCCCTTTGTAAAGCTAGATGTGGGGGTCCATAGATAGACTAGGATGGGAGAGGAGGAGCCCTGCTGCACTCTACAGAATAAGTACTCAGGGATAGGAGGTTTTCCAGGACCCTGAGTCGCGGATGACGCTAATATCGTAACTCTAAAGTCATTTCGTGCATACAGAGCAACTCCGCCCCCATGTATGTTGCGGTCCTGCCTAGTTACCGAGTAGCCTTCTATCTGAATCAGACTGTCATCGACGTCGGGGCCCAGCTAGGATTCGGCTATTCCAAAGAAATGGTAGGAGGCATCTTCGGAGAGATACAGGCGAAGGTTATTCAATCGAAACCTGAGAGAGTTGATGTTGAGAAACCCCGCCTTGAGGAGACCCACGTCCGTCCGTCAGCAGTCGAGCCCAGTCACGAGGCACGCTCCGATCTATCTGCTTGCTCTGCCCCAAGCACTGGAACAGTTACGTCACTACCAGCGGGCAGGACACTCACTTTATCACCCCGATGCAGATGTTTATTGGGGGCAGACTGGCTCGCCGTTTGAATAACTTGCAGATCGAATAACATGGCAAACAGATGAGCACGCTTGCCGCCCTTGCGCCTGGCCAGAAATCGGCCACCTGAGTGCCAAACATACTTGATTCCCAGCCCCTGGGCGATGGTACGTAGGCTCTTAAATGATCCAAATTTCTCTTGGGGCAACGTTTCATTTAAAAATATTTTATGGTTGGACACGCAGGCAGCCGAGACCGGACCAAGCAGTGCAGGGTCAACATCATTAGTTGTGAGGTAGTTGTGGGCAAGCGTGCGCTTCGCTCGCATCACCTCCTTGACTAGGCCCGCGCTGTCAAGCCTAACTATACAAGATGGCAATGCGCCTGATCGCGATACCAAGCCTTCCTCTGCCTTGCCTCCATCACTCCTGGGCAGGCCTCGGGCATGCATGACACGCGTTCCGAGGATATTTTTCCATTTAATTGTGGGAACTACTGACTTGAGCACTGCGTAGGCTACGTCATTACCAATTTCAATTGGTTCTTTAAAATCTTTTTTCAGTATACCATTTAATATTACTTCGCGGGACTCAGGGTCAGTGCCATCGGATCGCGTGAAAGAGGTCACGGGACCTGGCCGAGAGGATGGGTGAATCGATTCTGAGTTGTTATGGACAGAGAGGGCGGAGCTGTCAATCTCGCGTTGCGCAGGTATATTGACTCCTAAATTACGAATTGACTCGCCTTACTTGTGAGCAAATTGGAGACTTGTGTAGCTGCTAATCGCTTTATCCAATTTTTTTTCAAGTGTAAGTTTTTCGTCGAGAAGCAGCTGACATCTATTGTTTAGTTGTTCAAGTAAATTATTTTGCTTTTCTAAATATTTCTCGAGAACGGAGACCCGCGTGGCCAGCCCCGCGTTGGTGGAATTTTCCACTTCACCCATCGCGCAGGTGGTATTGCGCGGCTCGCGGTCCCGATTCTCGAGAACCTTGAGTTCGTCTACCTGCTTCTCGAGCATGTCAAACCGCTGAAAGAACAGCTCCAATGTACTCACAGGGACTAGTGCATTAGATACTCCATCCAGGTTTACATCCCCCAGCGGCGGGGGCAGTACCTGGATGGAGGACGTCAAGAGCGCAGATTGCTTGTCAGTAGTTTCGGCCAAGTTGACCACGAACTTCTCCTCTTCTTTCGCGATATCGTCGGTGTCAAAGCCTGAGCGACAGTAACCCTTCCAGCACTGTCGCTTAGCGCAGGCTTGGGCGCCTGCGAGCAGCTTACCCGCTTGACGCGTCTCCCTGGCACTTTTGGCCCCTGCGCTCCGGCTACCCGTGTTACAGAATCGGCGCCAGCTGCAAGCAGCGAGCTAGATACGCACGTGCTGCTGCCACGAGACGAGAGTAAAGCGACTGGCGTTGATGAGCCGAGAGGTGCACGGTAGTGGGGGGCAATGACGGTGGAAGTATTAGGCGTGTACCGCACTGATTTAGGCACGCGCACACTCACCTGCATGCTCGTCGGCTTATTGCTTGGTGACGCTTAAGCTGGTGTTGGTAGCTGCTCCTCTTCGAGACATAAGTCGCACGGGGCATCTTTCCTCGAGCCGGACCATTTTGAGTGGCAAGGTCGTTGACATTTGGGGCACGTTTTCAGTTGTCTCGTCGAAATTTCGCCACACACAGCACACCTGTTCGCCATGATCAAAACAAACAGTTGTTATTGACAGCCGTTGATGTCGTTACCGTTGGTGTTGCCATTTGAATTGAAAGCTGTAGCAGGTGAGGTTTTGCAATGAATTGCAGCTGTGCAGCTGGTGTGTTGGAGTGGCGGAGAGCTGAAATCCAGGATGGGAGGCGCAATGGAGATATCCCGCGCTTCTTCACCCCGACTGTAACAACCAATATCCGCTCATAGATGGAAGCTCGTCGACCTTGGAGGTGGGGGTAAGCGTCTTCAAAAGGTAAAGCAACTCCTGGCTCATAGAGCACCATGTAAAACACGGGCACTTGGGCTGGGAGCTTGAGAGCCGGTGGAGCTGTTTCCCTGCAAAAATGCACTGTGAGGAGTGAAAAGGTTTTAAGTATGGCTCGAGATAAAGCAGGAGCGATGTATAGTGGTGTTGACACTTACCCGACCAGGAGGAGAGAGAGGAAGATAGAGAGATTGACGCAGCGACGACTTCAGCAGCGGGGACAGTGAGGACACTCCATCCCCGCGGACTTCGATATTGCGTGCGATGGCTGATCAGCCCCGAGTGAGTAACGTTAAATACTCATTGTTGCATGCGTAAGCCTCGCGGTGAGGTCGTTCCGGCAGTGCGAGCCGTGTTATACGTGCGTTGTTTCGCGAAGCGATAGGACCGGCGGTGCGCGCCGGTCTTCGATAAGTCTCAGCCTACCGTTTGTCTTGTTTTAATTTGAATCTTAATCGTGAATAAACTTTGTTGCATTTTATCATATATCTCGAGTCACGCGTATTCATTTAGAGTTCCCGACCCGTGCATGCTTCCAGAATACCGCCCTCTGCCCCTTTTCAGCTGCAGCTAGCCGAGGGCATCAACTCCTGCAGGAGCAACGGTAACGGGAAGGTAAGAGAGAGATAGCCGCTGTTTGTAAACACTCGGCGTTGTACGGGAGAACCGGCTGCTAGCAGGTCAGGCTAGGTGTCGCCATCGGCCCCGAGTTCTCGCACCAGAGTTGGCAGCAGTGCCGCGGAGCAAGAGGCACTCGAGTAGGAAGAAGCCTAACCTTTCTACAATGAAAGCTTAAGGCTGTTGTTCTTCCTTTGTGCCACTACCAACTGCCGGACAGCAGGGTTTCTTTGACGTAGAACCCTTGCTACAGCAGGGCTTGCATAGCACGAGTAGATTACGTGTTGAGAATCCTACCCCGTTACAGTATAGATATTTTTAAATTTTTAGGTTTTCAGTTTGTTATTATTTTACTTAAATTACTAAAAAAATTAAAATTTTTCGTTTTTTGTTTGGGGAGAGGGTAAGAAACAATTTTTTTTTTTAAACTCGATGGCAAAATGTTTTTTTCTTCAGATGTCAGTGTTTCTTAGGTATAGTGAATTAAAATTCAAAAATAAAGGTTTTTCACTACACCCTATTGTGCATACCACTAACTGATCATTTTCCTCTTTCATTTCTAAACAAAATAAGAGTAATTTATAATACACACAATATAAGTCTATTAAACTATAACAAACTAAAGTCAATTGCTGTCGCAGCAAATTAGAGTGAAATAACACTTTTGAATGATACTAACATAAGCATAAATAACCTCAAAGATAAAATAAAAATATGTCTAAACAAAATGAATTTTCTAAAAAAAAAAGTAACAAAACTAATAAAATGTGTCCCAGAAAAAAATGGATAACCAAGGATTACCCTTATCGGGAACCAATTATAAAATCTTGTAAATCCAAAAAAAAATTATATAAATTATGGAAAAAGGAACCTAATAATTCTACCAAACCAGAGGAATATAAGAAATATACCACAAATTTGAAGAGAAGTATAAACAAAGCTAAAGAGCTGTATAATAAAAACTCATAGAATCTAATTCGAATAATCCTAGAAACTTATGGAATGTTATCAACCAAAAAATTGGGCAAAATCGCAAAATGACAAATCATTAACTACTTAACGGACAATAATAAAAAAATAACTGATAATAAAAATATTGCTGAACACTTGAACAAATGTTTTTGTAACATTGGCAAGAAATTAAGTAATAATATAAAACCACATGTTTTGTAGGGGACTGGCACCGCAAGCTCCATACGGTTGCGTCGTGCTTTTCCTTCCTTGATTGAAATTTCCCGGATCAGGTTGGACAGAAAACGCGGGGTCGCGTGAATGAATAGAAACTCCCACAAGTTGTGACACGCACAGTTCATTTTATTTAACTACACTATTTACAGGTTTTATATGGATCGATAGACGGTGGGTTAAGTGATGTGTGATTGAACGTCGGCTGGAAAGCTCCTAAATGCTCTCACAGGTGAGCAAGTGAGAGAGAGAGAGAGAGAGCGCGAGCGAGCTACAAGCGTCTACGTGGCGACGTGGTCGACACGAGAATCCGTCTCGCAGTTTTCGGGGCTCGCAGGTTTAAGTCGCGCGCTCGCACACTTGCGCTTCTCGTGTATATATGTGATGATGTTTACGAGTTCAGAGGTGAGGAATCTCTCTCTCCTCTACTACCGAGCTGTGCTCGCCGCATTCCAGGCTAGCTATGCCTCGTTTCGATGAGCCGCAATTTACAAGCGTCGCTGCTTCGCCATACCGCCCGCCTCGGTGCCAATCTGAATAGGCGTTTGGCATCGAGTAACTACTTGGCCATCGATGGTCCCTAAGAACGAGTTTACAAAGCATAGATGCACGGTCGCTATGTCCTAATGGTGCTTCAAGCACCGCCCGCCATGAACGAGCTGTGCTCGACGCAGACTGCTTAATAGCTAGTGGATTTTTTTTGACAGATTCTACATGCTATAGAATTACAAATTATTAAAAAAATACGGAATTTTAAACAACATTTTTGAAGGACAGGGAAGGAAAACGAAAAAGTCGGAACTTAAAACTAAATTTCTTCTTTCTTGTTGTCTTCTTTCTTGCCATCTTCGGAGTGAATTGGTAGTGGACAGATCTTGACTATCGGTCTAGTGGTCTCTCCTTTTGCTGTGCGCAACTTGACGACCATAACTTTGCCATCTTTGCCTCATGCAGCTTCTAAAATTCGGGCTAGCAACCATTTCGCTGGAGGTGATTGGTCGTCAATAATTAGGACGAGTTGGCCTGGTGTGAGGTCGGGCCGCGGTTGATGCCACTTTGCTCTAACCTGCATGGTGTGCAGGTACTCCTTTCTCCATCTGAGCCAAAAATCAAATCTAATCTTAGATAGTAATCTCCAGGTAGAGGAGAGAGAGAGAGAGAGAGAGAGAGAGAGAGAGAGAGAGAGAGAGAGTTGAGTTGAAATCCTGGCTCTGGGATTGAGGTTAATGGACGGCCGATTAAAAGATGGCCAGTAGTAAGAGGGGCGAGGTCGGTCGGGTCATTAGAGATGGATGTAAGAGGGCGTGAGTTGAGGCACGCCTCAATTTGACATAATAACGTCGTCATTTCCTCGAAGGTGAGAGACTGCTCTCCTATTACCGGTCGGACCTATTGGTCGGACATGTGGCTGAACCTTTAGCCCACATTTTGAAGCATTGTATAGATAAAGGAATCTGGCCTGATGCCCTAAAACAGCAGAAATTATTCCTATTCACAAATCAAAAGATAAAGATAATGCCACCAACTATAGACCAATATCACTAATATCAAATCTAGCCAAAATTTTAGAAAAAATAATACAAAAAGAATAACAAACTTTATCAACAAATATGTCTTACTAGACGAAAACCAATATGGATTCAGGAAAAACAGAAGTACAAAAGATGCACTGTTTAAAATAGCAAATGTAAGATATGAATAATTAGATAAGAGTACGCCAATCGCCGTAATCTTTTTTTATTTTGCAAAAGCGTTTGACACTGTTAACCATCAAATTATACTAGAAAAACTATATAACTACGAAATTAGAGGAAAAGCTCACAAGCTTATATCGAGTTACCTGCAATGCAAATTAGACAACAAAAAGTAAAGATAAATATTGTTACGGGCCAATTTGTAACAATCAACACAGGTGTTCTACAAAGAACTATCTTAGAACCTTTACTATTTTTACTATATATAAACGATTTGCTTCTAGAGATGTCTGAAAACACTATAGTCTCCTACGCAGATGATACTGCGGTAGTTACAACTGTCAAAAACTGGAGAGAAGTCGTAACAAAAATAAACGAAACATTGCACAAAATTTCAATAACGCTAGTCCTAAACAAGCTGTCTCTAAACACTGATAATACAGTTTATATTGAATTTTGTAATCAAGTTAATAGCACAACGAAACATCTAGATGTGGATCAAAAGAGTAGAAAATACCAAATACATAGGTATTATTTTCGATGGTAACATAAGATGGAATGAACATATTGAACACACCTACAATTAAACAAAATATCTTATTTTTATCTGTTATATAAACTGGCCAAAATTATGACAACGGATACACTGAGGATGGTATACTTCGCACTATTTCACAGTATTATTTCATATGGAATAATTGTCTGGAAACAGTTAATAAAAATAAATTTATAGTAGATAAAAATCCAATGAACTTAGACCAAATTTTTTCCTACGGCACACTGACTTATCATTACGATGTTTTGCAGTTAATGTAAATCAACTCCAATACAATTACAAGAAATAAAAGCTTACAGATCCCTAAAAGACACTTGACCATTAGCAGTAAAAACAGCTACATAATATAAGAGCTATAATGGAATTCAAGACAATTACAAACAAATTCAGCAAAAAATCTAAACTTAAAGAATGGGTTATGAGAAATAACTAAAACCTTACTAGTTAGGAAACAATATTACCAACTAATCAATTACAATATGGATAACAATATAAAGAAAATTAATTGTCATCAAATAAAAAAACTGTCTAACGAGCTTTTTGTACAAGAAAAAACATTAATACACATCATGACGTCAGAAAAATCCTACATTGGAAGTCCATGGGGAAACTGCATATCTTGAAAAAATTACACAAGACATACGATATTACATATGTGCTGAAAAATTATTAGCTCAAAACGGAAGCAAAATTTCGACATATATTACATTGACTTTTTTCTCGTCATTTTTTGTAGAATTTAATTATATTTTTTTCATATCTGTATAAAACATTTTTTTTTAAAATCAAAGACTAAATTAATTTTTTTTTAGCTCGAAAAGGAAGCAAAATTTCGACATATGTTACATAGACTCTTTTTCTCGTAATTTTTCGTGGAATTTAATTATATTTTTTGCAGACCTACATAAGAGTACAAATCTAATAAGCTCAAAAAGGAAGCAAAATTTCGGCACATGTTACATAGACTTCTTTTCTCGTAATTTTTCATAGAATTTAATTATATTTTTTGCAGACCCGCATAAGAGTTTAAATCTAATAAGCTCAAAAAGGAAGCAAAATTTCGGCATATGTTACATAGACTTTTTTTCTCGTAATTTTTCGTAGAATTTAATTATATTTTTTGCAGACCTTAATAAGACATTTTTCAAAAATTAGAAGCTAAATGAATTTTTTTAGATTAAAAAATGATCGCGCACCATTCTGGGATTTATACAGATACGTTGTACAATAAAAAGGTATCTCCATGAATTTTTCGGTAGAGATACCTCGGATCGGCTTTTTTCTTTCTGAATTTTAATGTTACATTTGAAGGTATTATTGCGGCCGTTTATTCGAATAGTCGAATTATATACACACCTTAATCAATAATTGTTATATCCCTACCTATATACACATATGTTTACGTACTTTCCGTTCCGCTCAAGTTCCCGCGGCGTCGCTTTTATCTGTCGCGAGACCCGGCGCAGAGCAGATTGCTCCAGTTTATTGTTGTTGCGTGAAACCACGTTATATTCAATCAATTAATTATTATTTTGTCGCCTACTATTTTATTTGGAAAAAGTGTAAATAAATCTATCATTTAGTTTATATAGTGGAGATAAGTTTCATTGCATCCGTGCATTGTCTCCAATCCACCACCGGACAACTTCCTGTTCGTAATAACCAAAACCACGAACTCCAAGGATTCCCTTCCAAACATTATCCACGAAACATTTGGTCCTTCGAGCTGGATGTGGTAAGGACGAGGAAATGCACTGCAGATCAAGAATCAAGTATACGGAAAATATCATCGAATCAAGATTTTCATCAATTTCAAGTTGAGTTCATCGGTCAAGTCGACGCTAGAAGTTAATGAAACGCTGAGTCATCAAAACTTGTTTTCACTGTTCAAGACGGAATACAGTGACTCGCACCCGACGCGCGTAAATAATCTCAACTTAAACGCAATTCACGCAACGTAAGTGTTTCTTACAATTATGCTAGATATCGATTATTCTGTCGAATATGCAGATCAATTTCGCACGCACTCGCTAAGAGAGCAAATTGCAAGCATTGCAAAAATACCATTAGCGGACGAGCAACTTTCTATTGCGGATTTGGAGGCAAGGTTGGAGCTCTTAGAAGGATAGTGGAACAGCTTCGCAAATCGCGATTTCACACTACAGCGAAATGTGGTAAAATGCAAGGACCACGTTTATTTCAAGGAAGGACTTTTTAGCAAAGGTCTCGCGCACTACCTGGAAGCTAAGGCTGCATTTCGCACGTGCGCGAATCGACTTATTACCCCGCCAACGACTGCTCCCAGTCAAACTACCCATACCCATACACAACCTACAATGTCGTTGCAAGCGTCGCTGGAAAAGCTAAAACTACCCAGATTTGACGGTAAAAAACGCGAGTGGAAAGCCTTTAAGGAAAAACTTACCTCGCTTGTTGGGTCTGATACAGTGATGTCGCCAGTCATTAAGTTCCAACACCTACTTAATTGTCTGGACAGTGAAGCTGCAGCTAAGCTTAAGGGTATACAGGTAACGGGACCAAACTTCGAGACAGCGTGGGATACATTATGCAAGCGGTATGATAACTCCTATTTGCGGTTTTCGGTTCAAATGCAGGCCCTGATGCGTCTCCCCACTGATTCGAAAGAAAACGTGGCGCATATGAGCCAGCTGCTTAACACCGTAAATGAGAGCATAAATACATTTGAATCCTTGAAGCGACCCGTCAGGCATTGGGATGATATACTCGTATACTTGATCGAAAGTAAGCTTGCCGTCACGACGCATATTGACTGGGCGAAAGAAGTGGAAAGGAAAACCCCTTAAACATTTCCAAGTTACGCGCAGCTGAAGACGTTTCTTGAAGATAGGTTACGAACGCTGGACATAGTTGAAGCTGAAATCGATATTTTTCTTGCCAAGCCATCTCCTTCTAACGTTCAACCGCAAAATGCACCTACTCATAAGAAACACCAGAACAAACCGGTAAAAGGCCCACTGTCTTATGTCGCTACTAGTAATAAGCGAGGCGTTAATCCTGCTTACAAGTCTAAGTGCTCGTACTGTGGAAATGAGCACTTTGTCGAGTAGTGCCCTCAATTTTCTTTATGTTCGCAGGAACAACGCCGGGATCACGTAGCGAAAAATAAGCTATGCGGCAACTGCTTTAGCCCGAATCACGAGGTTGAGGCCTGTACCTCTTCGGGACGATGCCTCATATGTAGCGAACGGCACCATACCAAGCTACACACTGATCGACCCGCTGCGGTCAACACCGTTCTACGCTCAAAGCAGAACGCCACGCATCACAGCGATGATGTCGCTCTGCCGAGGGGCCCGAACGTCTTTTCTATCTCTGGCCAACGAAGAGTCTTACGCTCCATAGCCTGCGTTCTACTGGAAGCTCCGAACGGCAACCAAATGATCGTCCGGGTTCTGCTTGACTCCGGCGCCGAGGAGTCATTTATTTCGGAGAAGATCATGCAGACGCTAGGCCTTCCTAAGCAGCCTATCGACGTAGCTGTTTCAGGTGTCAGAGGATGCGTTTCTGCAATCGCACGAGGGTGCGTTAAGCTTACGCTCAAATCGTCTCATTGCGCTGAATTTTCACTGTCTTTTTCAGCCTTAGTATTTAAATGGCTCACAGCAACATTGCCGAATTCGGAGGCCTGTGTCTCACTTTGGCCTCAGCTAGAATGACTGCAACTCGCTGATCCGTCTTTCGGCGTACCCTGTAAGATTGATTATATCCTTAACTTGGAATTGTACGCTGCTGTAATCAAGGCTGGCCTTCAGCGAGGACCGCCAGAAGAAGAAGCTTGTCTGAAGAATTTCAAAGAGACCTACACTCGCAATGAGGAAGGGCGATTTATTGTAAGAATCCCGTTCGTCCATATACCATCATTGGGAGATACGCGCGCGATTCGAGAAACAACCGCAACTAGCTGCGGCCTATCGCACCTTCATGAACGAGTACGACGATCTGCAACACATGCAGTTAGTCTCGAAAGATGAAGTAATTTGTCCAACCGCAGTATATTTGACACACCATCGGCTGATCAAAAGTGATGGAAGCAATAAACTACGTGTTGTATTTAATGCGTCCTTAAATGCCGACGGGCTCTCATTAAACTCCTTCATGTACTTCGGCCCAAAGCTTCAAGAAGACATAGTAACCGTGATTACCCGCTGGTCCTTTTATCGCATCGCATTCACATGCGATGTGGTGAAAATGTTTCGCCAATTTCTTGTCCCCCCCCCCCCCCGTGGATCGTGATTGGCAGCGGATACTTTGGCGTAACTCACAAGACTCGCCAGTGCAAACGTTTAGACTAAACACGGTCACATACCGCACTGCTAGTGCCCCGTTTCTTGCAAACGCTTGCATGATAAGTGTAGCCGATGAGGAAGAAAAGAAACTCCCACAAGGCGCCGAAGTTCTGCGAAAAAATCGCTATGCAGACGACTTTTTTGCCAGGGGAGACACTCCTGAAGAAACTATGCGCATTCGAGCGCAGCTGATCGAAATATTAGCATCAGCCGGCAGGCAAGGCGGTAAATAGGTAGCAAACACTCCAGAATTGTTATGTTAGAAGGGCTAGACTCAACCACCGCAAAAGACAAAATCTTTAAAATGGAAGACACAGGCTCAGTGCTAGGGATCAAGTGGGAAGTATCTTCAGATAATTTCTTATTTAACGTTGCAGAAAGCGAGAAACAAGAAAAACACCCAAACCGAGTATACTATCACCATGGGTGGCTTTCACCAGTAGTTATACGTCCAAAAATTCTATTACAAAATCTTTGGATGAAAGGCGCGACTTGGGATGATCCAGTACCTCCCGAGATGGAAAAGAGCTGCTCAGAATTTAAAAATCAATTAATTCATGCATTAATTGGAGGAACTTAGAATTCCACGATGGCTAGGTACTAGCAACACATCGCGCTGGACATTGCACTGCTTTTGCTACGCCTCAGAGAGAGCCTTTGCTGCCGCGCTGTATGCTGTAGCTGAATCAGCTGAAGACCCCGTCGTACGTCTGCTTACAGCCAAGTCGAAAGTGGCACCCGTAAAGGTCATAAGTCTCCCTAAATTGGAGTTATGTGGTGCGAGTTTAGGGGCAAAGTTAACCACACATATTTTATCTGTTATAGCAACGCCGCCAGACGCCATTCACTGCTGGTCGGACTCGAAGGTTGTGCTCGCCTGGTTAAAAGCTCACCCTTCGAAGAGGAGGGCCTTCGTAGGAAACCGAGTGAGTGAAATTATCACCTCACTACCTGCTGCTACATGGAGACACGTTTCATCGACCGATAACCCGGCTGACCTCGCGACAAGAGGTATGTCTGTACTGCAGCTGAAGGAGGCTGTAATTGGGTGACAAGGCCCGCACTGGCTCCGTGAAGAAGAATCCCAATGGCCCGGAAGTTCATGCACATCCTTGAGCACAGAACTAGAGTCAAGGAAACCAGCATTTATTCAAGGCTTTTTCGTGCAAGTTTTAGGCGATTTTTCCCAGTGGTTAACACGCTGCAGGTCACAAAACACTGCTGAAACTTATTCAGCGAGAGAGTTTTTCCGCAGAAATGGAAAATCTCACTTCGAAAGGTGTCGTCCACGCGTCCAGCCCCATCCGAAACCTCACGTCATTCGTCGATTGGGAGGGACTGCTGAGAGTGGGCGGTCGGCTTCACAATTCGTACCTCAGCAAAGCAGAAAAATACCCAGTGATCTTGCCGAGCCGTCACCACGTATCAATGTTACTGATTGAACGGGCAGATATCACCACACTACACGGTGGACCGGCACTCGTACAAAGCCATCTCTCTCGGCACTACTGGTTTGTTCCTGGCAGAAACGTTATTCGCGGTATTATTCGTCGCTGTGTGCGATGCGCTCGTCATAATGCCGGTGACATTGGATCAACAGATGGCCCCTTTACCTGCTGAGCGTACGAGACCAACGAGGCCGTTTACACTTACCGGTGTCGACTGCGCTGGACCTTTTCTTATAAAATCGTCCCCAGGTCGTGGACAGAAGGCCTTGAATGGTTACCTGATCATCTTTATATGTCTCGTCGTCCGAGCCGTACAGCTAGAAATTGTCGCCGATTATACGACAGTGGCGTTTCTTGCGGCATTTCGTCGATTTGTCGCCCGACGCGGCCTGTGTAAAATCGTATATAGCGATAAAGCTACAAATTTTCATGGGGCAGAAGCAGAGCTACGTAGTCTATTCGCCGTAACATCAGCCATGATCCAAGAAGTCGCCGCGGAAATCGCTTGAGACGGCGTGGAGTGGTCATTATCCCTCCACGTGCTCCTAACATTGGAGGAATATGGGAGGCTAATATCAAGTGTTTCAAAAGACACCTGCGACGCATAGTTGAAGAGACGCACCTTACTTACGAAGAATTTTCAACGGTCACCACGATGATTGAGGCGTGTCCAAACTCCCGTCCTCTCAGTTCATAGACTACGAGTGAGGAAGTTGTATCTATCCTTAAAAAAGGAAAAAACACATTTTTTGGTCTTTTTGGGCATAACTCAATTTGCAAAAATTGTAGGGAATTCTACTTAGAATTTATAAACTTTTCCGTATTTAATATGATATATAAAAAGTTTCACACTTTTGGGTTATAAAATCATGAAAATTGAAAAACACATTTTTTGCCTTTTTTTATTCTTTAAAACTGCATAGCTTTTATCTGTGTCCTTCAACCATCAAAAACAAATTGTTTTCTTAAAGATAATAAATTAAATATACTTTTTTGTCTTTATTACAAAAAATTGGTTATGTCGAGTACGCCTTTTACATAAATTAAAGGATTGCTTTTCACCGATGAAAGACAAAAATTTGTTTGATCAAATTGTAAAAATTCTTTGTAATTCTACTCACAATTTATAAACTTATTTCCATTTAATGTGCTATACAAAAGTATCACATTTCTGAGTTAAAAAATCATGAAAATAGAACATTTATGAAAAAGTTTATTATTTTTGTAATTTCAATTAATTCTCACTTTTGAACGATTGAATATTTTGCTCTATAACTTTAGAGTTATGTTCTGGGGATAATTTGGAACATGTAAACAAATTTTGAGCAATTTTGGTATTTTCTCCTTCAACAGTTGATGTGAAATGACTCATATATATAATATTGTAACCCACGGTCGGGCTGCGGGCTATAAATTGCTTGGGGGGCGGTGGATATTATATTAACACACAATTACGACACGAAACATTACATATTTATTGTTACCAAAAAACGGGCGCCTGCCGCTCACGCGGCCCGTTGCACGAGACTCAAAAAAACCAAGGGGCATGGGGGAAGATACAATGTTTGCGGGTTCTAATATCGTAACGCACGGTCGCCCCGACGCGACCCTCGTACCCTGGTAGGTATACCCAAATTCCGCACGTATCGCGAACACACTCTTCACCACACAGCACCTACGCACACACTTTAAACGGGGAGGAAAAAGGGAAGGGACTCGACTCGGAAGCTCGGCTACTTAGAAATTGCTCGGTGTTCCTGTGACGTGGTCTTCCCGGCGATGGGAGGTGGTATTGGTATGGCAATGGTCGTGGAGCTTCTCTGTCACATCGTGCGGTCCAGCTTTCTGATATGGTGTCGACCAGTTTCGTCGTCCTCCCCCAGGAGAGTGTCTCGTGGTTCCCGTTCGCGATCTTCTGTACACATGCGCAGCGGAGCCGAGAGACCCGAGCAGGCCAGAACGATCACGACGGCGCCGCGATTTCCGTAGTCGCGGCGTGTGTTTACTCCGTGAATTGCTGGCTGCTGCTGTACTCGCTGAAGTGATCGTCGTTTCCCGCTGCATCGGCTCCTGGAGGTATCACTTCTGCATGGTGTGCCAACGGAACAGCTGATGTGAGCAGCCCAGGGCAGCTTAGAAAAACTTTTAAGCTGAAGACATCCACAGCAAGCACCTGGCAGAAGGGAAGTGACTGGAGTGAGGCCTGCAGCTATGGTAAGTCTCTGCCTGCAGCTTCGATCATTTGCAGGGACTTAGTTATGCTCCTGTCTTCTGGTTTCGCCACTGCGCTGGGTCACTTTTCTTCTGCATCGCCTCCACAAAGTTTAGTGACAGTGCTTGTAGCATGTGAGGGGTTAGGATGATAAGATAGGGGATGGGGTTCCAACATAAAGTGTGTGTTAGATTCGTACGGGTAGACAGTTTCAATTAACAGTTTAGCCGATAAATATAATAATAATAATAATAATAATAATATACAGGTTGTTCAAAAACCATCGCATTGGGTATATATGACGCGATAGAGCGGAAAATTCTAAGATGGAACCCTGAAAATCAAGGAGATCGATACGGTAGATTTTCCGTAATTAATTAATGAAAATTGCTCGATTGGGCCAATGAGCG
>JAYJLV010069958.1:0-15845 GCA_036873485.1 Torymus texanus
GCCGTAGGTGTGCCCCAAAAAAAATTTTATTAAGTTTTTTGACCCCAGTTGTTTCCACTTTTCTGGAGAGATGCACAAATACGTACATTTTTTTATTGCTTGTAACTTTCGTAAAGATTAATATTTTTTATAAAAAAAAATTATTTCGAATAGGTAATTATTTTTATTACCAACATAACATTGTCTGGAATCTCTAAGACAATTTAAATAGTCTATTATGGTGCAACAAAACTGAAGAGTGGATTAAACGCACACTAATACAGACATCTACCCCGTTTCTCCGTCTAAAAGTATATCTATTCCAAAGTATAAGCAAAATCCCTAAAAAAAAAAGAATAGCATTTGTTAAATCGAAGTTGCGTAGTAAACTTATTTTTAAATAAATATTAAATTTCATCATATTGTGTAAGAGAAAATAAAAACATAAAACATACGTAGAAATAAAATAAAATAAATAAATATCGTTATCCCATTTATTGTGTTTTTTCTATGAAAAGATACATAATTACTATAACCATTATTTTAACTATGCATGAATATCAAAATAATAGGTATTTCATAAAAAACTATATGATCACTTTAAATAATAAAATGGGTGCTTGTCGAATCATCGATGCATATATATGTTTTGATTTGCACGTTAGTATCACTATAAAAACCAAATGAACCGTTAATCTGCTTTATAGATCTGTAAATACGATACTGCGTATGCTTATAAAGTTTGTTTTGTTTATATAACAAATGTAAACTTAAAAAATTATAAGCAGAACTATATTCACAGGGATGTTATGTTGAAAAGCAATTTGCCGGATTAATTTTGCTAGTGATTGCATGGGAATGGGTATTTCAATAATTAAAAATTCCAGTTAACTCTACAGTTTTATTTATGGTACTGCATACGAGATTTAATTTACGCCAAAATTACATTTGACAAGCTTCACACTTTTGTTTCTACTGAAAAATTAAATCACAATTAAATATTGCGATATCTTCAGAGAAATTTGTACCTTTTGAATATATATTTGAATTTAATATGTACTGATTTTTTAATATTATTATATGAATAGTAACATAGATATTATCCATAAAAAAGAAAATTCAATATATATTTTACAACTTAAATTTTGTAATTTTTAGTTATAATTACATTTTTCGAAAAATTTATTTTACACACAAAACTCCTATGTTTTACATTTAACTATTTTCATAATAAATTCAACGAAATACTAGACAAGCGCTTATACAAGTAAATTGGACATCGTTTAGCATCAATAATAGCAATACCAGATCGAAATTCATTAGTGTAAGAACTTGTAGATGTCAGGCATTCGTCTGAAAATACTAGCGCGCGTTACCTCTGAAAATTCTCTCCTCTCACTCACGGTACTTTATCGCACTTTTGCAAGTGTCGACACTCATATTTTGCCGGGCTAAAAAAACAGCACTAGCGTCAGCTAGCACGAGAGAGAGAGAGAGAGAGAGAGAGAGAGAGAGAGAGAAAACAACGCGTGCGCTTTGCTCTTCGGACCAATTAATAGGCGCCGAGCCAACTTCCGGGATTACGAAACTGACCCGGCCGGGCGCCACTGTGCTTCTGTACAGCACTCGGGCGCGTACCGTTCACGCGCCCCATAACAATTACGAGGCAGCGCATGTCCCCCGTATATACGCTTCGCTCTGTTCCCTCGCTTTTTTTTCCCGGCGCGCTCTCTCACTCTATTTCTCTGCCGCACGCTTTTTAACGCAATTGGACAAATTGCCGCGCCAGGGCACACGGTGAATTCATCGGACGCGCGATCGCGTCTCCAGGCGCGCGAGATATGGACAGAGAGCGAGCGCGCGTGGGACTCCCTCTCGAGATTTACGACGCGATTTACAAATTGGCGGTTATTGTGAACCGCGCGCTCGCGCGCGCGTGCTCGTTCGGAAATCAAACTGTCATCTAAATCAAAGCCGGCGTGCCGCTGCCGATCTGGCCCTGCCATCGTTCATTAAACGTCACGCCGGCGGATTTGTGCACCCAAAACACAGGCGAGCTGCCACGAGCTGCGGAACGGGGGGTACGAAGCTCTCGCGCGTGATTAGCATGGTGGTGCCTGCAGCCCCACCTTCCCCGTTCCTGCGGATCAGCTTTAATAAGTTATTGACAAGCGAGCGTTACTCAGTTGTTTCGACGCAGATATGTATATGTGCATGCCTAGCGTATGCTTCTTGTTTGTGTAAGCAAAATAAGTTTAATATAGATTCAGGTAAAAGCTTTCGGCAGCGTGGAGTGCATTCAGAGACAAATGGATGTACGCATGCACCAGCGCGTAAACAATGCGCGACTATGTATTTTTTCGCTGTTTGCTGTTTTCCAGGAACGTTAAAGTGACTTTAATTGAATGCACGCGCTTTACGCGCCCACGGCTTTATGCTTTTTCAAAGTGCAAGTGTATACGAGAGGTTATCGTACGCGCTTAATAGGCGCTCATAAAAATTATTTTAAAATGATCGATCAAGAAAATTTTATGGATTATATAATGGTTTGGCTATTTGTCACCGTCCTCTGGCACGAGATGGTTTTTGAACATATGAATGATATATAACTTGTAACGCAATTGATGCATTTTTTATTTTTTTTCTTCAGTGTTTGAATATATCGATTTTTATTAGTATTGTATTAATTACTTTTCAATTCTTCATTATAAAATACTAGGATTTATATAGAAAAAGGATTAAACAATTTACAAAAATAAAGAAGCATTGTGATCCTAAATTATTTTATTCAAGTAATTAGAAAGTAAAGTAATATAATATAATAAGTTAATGAAGTTTCTACTTTACTTTCCTTGTCAGTGATTACTTTTAACCTTATTTTCCTATTGAGTGACTCACTTATAATAATTAATTTTCAAGGCTAATTATAGCTCGATTACTATATTTTTAAAATCTACTCATTATACCGTAAATTTATATCTTTTAATCGGTACCATTACAAAATTTCTAAAGTAGATTTCAGCATTAGTAACATAAATTCTTATTTCGTTGGTCAGACACGAAGCAATAAAATTTGCGTGTCTTACATTGACCCATTGTTATGCCTTATCACCTGCAAAATAATTCACAAGTTCGCCTTGTCAGACGTCTCAATCATATCTCATTTGAACTTCTGGCATGAAGCCTACACCACATGGCCGAAAAAACTCGCATTTCGCGGCAACAGCAGCGGCAGGTACCCTGCCGTATAGCGTTGCGGCAAATGCATAGCCGCAATCACCGACTACACGTTCATGCTATGCTGAATCCCACTCTATCGATCCTCTCGCACTTATACTTCCGTTTCACCTGGTCTGGGAGGCCAGTTTCCACCTTCCACGATTCAGGTCATCTACCAACGTGGATTTTTTTTCATATTCTGGGGAGAACTTTTTCCGACTATTATATGCTAGCAAATTTTTTTTCTGCAATAGTAAGTGCTAACGTCTGAGAGATTATTGCCAGGCATGCATCTTTTTATTTGTCCGTATTTTCAACAGTTATATAAATGAAAAAATTGAATAATTGAAAACAAAAGTAATTAGCACATAACCGCGGATATCTGAAAAAGAATTCGAGCAGCATTCAGGTCATTCATAAGTAGAAACGAAAACTTGATCTATAAATTCTGACAATTTTCATCACTTGAATACTGCGTCTGATCGAAGCTACTGGACTATCACTGATAAGTCTTCTTCAGTATCTCGGACGAAACGTCTTTACATAATCGTCTTTATTTTTAAGCTATTTTTTTTTTATTTTTCGCAATTTATATACGCGAACATGCAGATTGTAGAAAAAGTATTTTTAAATTAATCAATAAACATATAAACTATTTGAAAGTTGTTTTGATCCAAGATTGATAGATTCAAAATATACTCTAAATATTTGACCTAAGTTTTATCTAAATTTTCATTAATTTATAAGGAGATTGAAGAAACAAAAAGCTTTAAAGTGTAGATTTTGATTTTAAGAGACCTCGGAAGCTGAAATAAAAGAGGAAAAAACGAGCAACTATAAAGTTTATGGTAGAATATAACAAAATGGGATAGATTAGACGTTCATTTACGACTTTTAACAAACAGAATATAGATTAATTCTCTTTTACATAAATATTTCTAAGTCAACTTCTATCAGTCATTATAAGAATGACTAAAATAAGAATATACAATAAAATAAGCGTTGGTACATTATCGTTATCACATTTGCACAAACATACATACAATAAATACAAACTCAAAAATTCAACCCATCAGTTAGAGTAAATAAACATAAAAAATGGTCCTATTATATACGGATAAACTAATTGTTGTGCAGACTAATCAATGTTTTTTTAACATTAATTCCAATACTGCTCATTTAAATCTATAGTAACTCAAAAATTTTTTGTGCACAAGTAAAACAAGTTTTGTTTTATATAGAATTGACGACATTTTACGTTGTGCTTGCGGCCAATACGTGCTGACAGTTCTTTGATCTCCCCCCTGAAGGACAACAGTCGCCCAATTTCTCGATGTAAACAAAGACGAAGCATGTATCAACGGGGTTTGTCCTAGTTTCGCGACGCTACTGACCAAAACGCAGGGAGTTCCAATGGAGTCTCGGTGAACCAGGCTTTAGAGGTTGCTAGCTTTTTTGATCTTTTCAAACGAGCCAAAATTGTATCACCACAGCCTCAAACGATTTTACTGACCAATTCATTGATGCGACTGCCCCAGGAATCAATTCTACAAAAAAAAGTCTCGGAATTTACTGCGAGTCCCCCGCATGCGAGTAATTTCAACAATCTCAATAATTTTTATATTGAGCGTAATACTTTCATGAGTTACAAATAGAATGAATTTGGTAAGATATCGTTAGAGTGAATTTGGTATATTGGTAAGATGCTGCAATTTTCGACTTATATGGCCGATTTTTTTCTGAATTTCTATTAACTAAGGAGGTCTCTATCTGAGGATTTTTCTAAACATATTTGATCTTTTAGAGCCTCTCTAAATCGAGGAGAAGAGGGAAAGGGTTAGCAAATCCAGCATGCATTCGTATATGAGATACTCGGTGGTACAGTTCTCATGAACTACAAATCTCTCTGGCCAAACTCTATCTGATTCTGCATCGTGAAGCCTCGGATGTCTACAGCAAATAACGCACAGGTAGTCTGTCTCAGCATGCTCATCCATTAACCTTTTTGAAATAATGCTACCAATAGCTTTAAATTTTCAGGGTATGGAAAGTAAATTACGACTACCGTCATCGGAATCCATTGGCTGGATGATTAAGAAATGGCTTGGTTTCTTCTTGCTTGTTGAGAAACCAAACTCGCCACACAAGGCATTCGTATCATGACGCAAGTCTTGCAAAAGCTTTTCTCCACTGGACCTCTAGAGTCATAAGTCAAGGTGATCGGTTCCATGCATATAATAACATCAAGCGGTATTTGATCAACAACGTGACCACTCTGGAGAATTTCATCATCTTCTACCAATAGAATGAAACCAATGTTGAAACAAGAGAAAGCGGCGAAGCGAATATTTTTCCACCTATCATGAAAGACTAAACTATCGACTTCCAAGCAGAGCACCACAAGTGTACCGTTGGTAAAGCTACCAATGTCTTCCTGAAATCACCTTCGAGTGATCTGTCCTCATATCTGCATAACATGTTCCTGTTCTACTTGCACTATAATAGGCTAGCTTTAATCTCCAAAAAACAACTGAATCGCAGAAGTATTGCTAATTCGACCACATGCGGTATATGTTTTTTCTTCCCAGTGACGACAAACAAAAAGACTTCTCACTAGAACCTTATACTGCGATTTAGCAAGTAAAGAGACGATTTCTTGTTACTGGACCACCTCTGCTGGCCCTTTTCAAACCCCAGTTCATTGTCACAGTTCCTTGAGTTTATCAGCCATATTCATCAATTATATGTAATGCTTATAAGATGTAAAGGAGCTACTAATCACAGAATCCGGTTCTTCGTAAAATGAGAAAGCATGTGAAGCATTTCACACGCATTGACGTTCATGTTTAACGGAATAATAAATAAAGAAAAGTATGAGAAAATTAGCAGTAATTTTTTCTCAGTTATGATACGAGTATCAGATGCAAAGAATAATGTTACCTTACTTTATAGAACTAAAAATATTCATCGCTATCCGATGATCATATTATTGTATTGATCATAGTATTGCTATGATTTTCGTAATAGAAGTGTTTTTTTATTCATTTTCTTAATGTCCTATAGGACTCTTAACCACGAAGCTGCAATGAAATTTGAAACCTAATTTTTTTTATCTCTTTATTCAATCACTGCATACTTTTAAAAATAAACTTTTAAATTTATCAAAAATTCTGTAAATATATAAATAACTGTATTCATATGCGTATGGGAGTAAAGCTTTAACAAATAAAATAATAAAGGTTTACAGCATATTTTCTTATCAAAATACATGAATTTTGAATATGTCATTCATTTCTCATACCACACAATACAATATACATAGGAAAATTTATTATGTATGTATATTATACAAACATGTTATTTTAATGATATTTTTCATACTTGTAAACGTAATTAATTTTAATATATTAATAAGCAATTTCTATTTACGAACATTATATGTTATTATATGTTATTATATATTATTTCTTTAAACAATAAAATTTATACTTTCAAATACGACCTTCCACAACGCTATCATGAAAAAGAATCCGAATTCAAAAAAGATTTTACAGGAAAAGAAAAAGACATGTTTGAAAAACTGAAAGTAAGGGCAAAAGTATTTCCCATCCCCAACTTCCACCTCGAAACGAGCGCGGACTGCCCGGACAATGACAACTGCCTCGTACATACGATTGGGAAAAAAGAAAGGAAGCAACAATCGGCGATTGCGCGTGGGCGCGGTAGCAGTCGTGAACGGCCTGTTTAGAGGCCTTTCCCGCTCGCGCGCCGTATACCCCGTTGCGATAAGCACGTCCCCTTATAATCGTAAAAGCGCGCCCGAAAACACTTGGGAAGTCCCATGAAAAAGCCGCCACCGCCGCTGCGGCAGGACACGTTGAATACAGTGCAGCGCACTTTTTACGGGCGGCATTATTTTTATTATCCTTAGCTGAAGAAGTATCATTAAGGGGGTGGCAAGATAGAAGGGGGTGGAGGAGCAGAGAACGTCCTCATGCAATTTAATATTAAAGACTCGATTATCCGCAGTATAGGTGACTTTTTACGCAAGTTTCCCGCACGTGTGCACCCGCGCATGCTTTCTTCCTACTGCAGAATTCCTCTCAGTGCTGCGCACTGTACCGTGTAATAAGAACTCGTGTATGTTGTTTATTCAGTGTTCATTAATAAACGCAAGCCAACAAGAATACAGCCATTCGGGTTATGTATTATACTGCGACTGTTTCAAAACCTCTACATTGTAAGATGAAACAGACCAAGATTATTAACGAACGCATAAGATACTATTGTTTTCAATTTCTCTATGACACATTTTATAAATTCTTTTTAAATCTGTAATATTTATTCAAAAAATTTTTACTGTATCAATCAAATCTCGATCAATCAAAATCGAAAATACATGGGAATATCATCAAACCAGTATTATGTTGTGAGTCTGTGTGTTGAAGACGCAATACCAAAATTAATATCGAAATCGCGCGCACTATATTGCAATTGGAATCCAAAACAGTGGTTTCTAAAAAATAGCAGTTATTGCTTTCACGTAGCTGCAAAAAAACGATGATGGCTCAATTGATATGTGTATATGTATGCGCACAGGCTCGCGCGTGCATCACTTTATTGTGTAATTGGAATAAAAAACGAGTGGTTTCTAGACACAACATTTATTGGTTTCATACAGTTTTAAAAAGAGAACGCGATAGCTCAGTCGGTCAAGAGAATTGGACTAATGTAAAACTGATGTTAGTATTCTACTATGATGTAAGCTCAGTCGGTCGGAGGAGAGAGCGTGAGGAATAAGGTTAGATTTGGGAAAATAAATTAAAAACTATTAATTACGTTTAAATAATAAAATGATATATCGACGGTAGAACGTGTAAAAAAAACAAAGAAATAAAATAAAATGAAAAAAAAAGGTGTGCGTGAGTCTCGTGTGGAGAGGTTTCCTCGCCCTTTCCCCTTCGACTCCAAAAGCAAGTGGAGTCGACCCTTTTGCCGAGTAACGGCGGGAGTCAGGCGAGATCCTCTCCAAGAGAGAGAGCCTGGCACGGCGTCTAAGCCAGGACGTTCGCCTGCCGCGAAGCGCGGATGACGAGTGTGCACCGAAAAATCGGAGTACAACAGAATACCTCGGTGATGGACGGGGCGAACTTTTCCAGCCTGCTGATCGGTTACTGCACGGCGGCGGTAAACAGTCAGCAGATGGGCAAAAAAATGATCACGAGCAGGTCGAGGGTGCGGCCCGTCGACCAAGCTGTGCACAGCTTCCCCGATGTTCGCGAGGTGGAAAACGTCGTGGATGTCAACTATTTATTTACAAATATTTTTAAACATCAAATTTCACGTACTTCGGATGATATCATTCTAAACTATTAGTTAAATCGAACATAAATTCAATATTGTTTCATTTTATGGTGCAAGAATATAGAAATAATTGATACTCAAAAATTATCATTTGGTTTCCATTACTTCCTTTTGTGTCATTTATAAGACTTACTTCGCACTGAAATGTTTTTTTAGAACAGAAGAAGTACAAGAGTTTTTAAAAATTATTTGAAGACATAAAGGTATGTTAAATACCATAAATGAGGTTAGATTTCTTTAAAATTTGTAGTAATTAACAACATATTTATAATCGACAAAGTTTATATGAACGCAAAAAGTTGATCATTGAAAATTGTTACGACTATAATATCTCCTATTAAATTAAGGAGCTTATTAACCTTTTCAGGACGGGGATTTTTACGTTGAAATTGGACTTTTTTTATTCGATATTTGTACATAAAATCAAAGAATTTGTCACGTCGAGTACTTGACAAAATTGGTGGTCGAAATATCGACCAGTCCCGTCCTGAAAAGGTTAAGATTACGAAATTCAGTCAATTATTTATGGGTCTTACTGTAGGTATGTTAAGTAAAGGGTTAAGTAAAGAGTTAAGTAAAGAGTTAAGTAAAGAGTTCAGTAAAGGGTTAAGTAAAGGTTTAAAAAAACTACTACTTATAAAAATCTTATGTATGAAATACTGATGAAACATTGTAACGATTACTTGTATCTGGATACCGATAATATAAGTAATTACATTATCCAATGTAAATACTACTTGTGATGGCACTCTGGCCCAAAGAGTTGGAGCTGCGATCCGGTATATATATGGAATCCCTCGGCGACGCTCGCTCTCTCTTTCGATCGGGACGCGCCACGCTTCACTTGGAACCATCTTAGTACCTGCTTGTGAAACGGTATTCGCCACGTTGAATACGTTCGAGACAAATCGATACAACGCCATATACTTACGATCTTCTCTAACACTTTGATCAGCATTGAAGATAAACAACGTTAAGAACAAGATCTGAAGCTGTGGCCGCCGCCGTTCCGGTCGAGCTGAGCCATCGTGGAGCCGTCAAGAGAATAAAGATAAGTCATCTTGCGTTCATATCAGTTCCTTTACTATTGCGCGTACAAATATTAATTTGTTTATGTTGATATTTTCAAATTTAATTTATAAAACTACTGGACTACTGGAATATAATTTTAGACGCGAACACACAGCGAAATATCTTTTACCGTAAATACAATAATATTATAATAAACATTGTTATTAATTGGAGCTCGTTTGAATTCATCTCATGCTCTACATTTCATTTATTTATATTTCAATAATTGAACATCTTATATTTATTACAACATCTGGGGTT
This sequence comes from Torymus texanus, assembly GCA_036873485.1. Lineage (NCBI taxonomy): Eukaryota > Metazoa > Arthropoda > Insecta > Hymenoptera > Torymidae > Torymus > Torymus texanus. The sequence continues at coordinate 9,895 of JAYJLV010069958.1, forward strand.
CAAATTGCATTTGCAATTTGAGGATGACTCAAGAGAAGATGCGTATCCAAATGGAAAGTACTCTCATTCTATAGATAGAAATACGGAACGAAAAAGTACAGTTGTGAAAATTTTACGTAATGAATGTAACGCTCACCAAGTTCTGATTGAATATTTGATCCGTGTTTTTTTTATACCACACTCTTTGCGAGATAATCAAATTGTTATAACGCGCACTGTGCTCGTAAATAACCAGTCATTCACAATTCAGTTATTGATGAAGAGGAACATATAAAGAATTGTCTGTAGGCTCCGTCTGCTACACCGCCGTACCCTTTGAATAACGAAACGTGACACTCAACTCTGAAAAGATAAAGGTTGATATCGGCACCTGACAAAATCCATCCTTGCAAAGATATTCGATATCAATTATTCGACGCTCATTCAACAGTCAGATAACAAACTTATATATAGTTTGTACATTAGAAATTGGAACATCGAATGGAAGATTTTGATCCTCCACTAGGACCAATATATTCGCTCAAAATATAGGGAATTTGTATATGTAACTTTCGTGCGAGAGGGTTAACCAAGTGAAATGCATTTGGCAGAGATAGGAGCTGTTTGATAGTTTAATTAGAAAATCCAAAATCGATCTGTCAAAGTGGTAGTAGCCAGAGTTTCGTCCGACACAGAGGTTTGACTAGAATCAGACTTGTGCCTAACGTTTTTTTCACGACTGTCAAAAGAAATATTTTCGTCGTTCTCAAACACGAATTTCAGATGAGTTCTTTAAATTTTCAAAACGTATCGATTCTTTACAAGAAAATTGAAAAATTAAAATGACATTGAAAGTTATATACAAGTAACTTGAAAAATAGGAGGGAATTAAGTAAACTTTATCTAAAGACACATGATATAAACAAGATAAAAAAATGTACATATTTATATTTCAAATTATTTTTAAACTATGCTCCACTTGTATATTTAACTTTAAAGAAGTAAAAACGCCTTTTGTAAAATCCGCTGAGTCTCAATCAGCGAATCAATCTCCTTAACAGCATAACTTTCATTAAACCTTCATTTAAATCCCAATACTCTAAATCACACGATTATTTTCGATCAAGATGGAAATTGCGCGCGAGTGCACTCGCTCTGGTCACTCTGGGGACGCACACAGAGAGCAACCGATGCGCTTTCGATCGCATATACCACTACGAACGACTCCGATGTAACTCGCGGAATTGCGTATTTCCTGCATCTCGAGAATTACATTATCCCGTACCTATTGGCCCTTCACTCATATTTTCGACGTACAGTTAATTCCATTACGACGTCCCGATCGGCAGATGAATATGTACTTGCATGCGCGTTTGGGTAATATCGATTCAACGCTGATGCATTAATACTGGTTTGGTGTTTGTAAATAATTGCATAATAATGCTGTCGAAGTATTTGAAATCAATGCTTTTATCGGGACGCTTTAATTGTAAAGTTGAGAAGAATTCTTTTTTTTTACTGTCACGTAAATTTCGACGTTTCGACAGCGTAGAAAATGACACCAAAAGATTAATTAGTTCGCGATGCACTCGTCATAGAGTTTCAACGTTAACTCCGTGATTAAGTTCGAGACTAGAAACTGCGGATCAGTGGGTATGCGTCCTGCCCATCTCTCATTTGTTCATGCTTTATTCTTAATTCCTTACGTACATGGTTCTTGCGTACACCTAGGTAACAATAGACTAACTTTTAAATTTTATACACTATTTTATGAAATGTATAAAAACATAAATTTTATGCAATATATGAATAACAAAGGAAAAATCAAAGTTGATGGATTGACTTTTCAATTTATTTCACTTGAAACGTTTTCATTTTTAAATATAAAATTCAATTAAATACAGATTTAAATTTAAAATAAAATAGATTTGATATAGTACTATAACATAGTACTATATTTTAACTTAATAATTTTTTTTACATGTTTATTTTCTAATTTTCAATGTACCTATTCACATTTTCCCATACAAAAAGTATGTATTCATACACTCACGCACACACATGCACACGATTTTACACTTATGGGAAAATCTCCAAAACTTTTGACTTTTGACTAAAAACAATAATGAAAATAAAAATGAAATCACACATTTTTTATCACATTTTTCATATGTCTTTTAACAAAAAAAAAACAATATTTTCCTTGCGTTAATGATTTTTATTAAACGCTAAAAACCTCACTCAATAACAAATGTAAAATATTCATATTTCCAGAAATGATTTCTTTTTAATTTAATTTTTCAACAATAAATATTGTAATTTTATGCGATTTATAATGAAAAATGCCTTTTCGACAGTTATAAGGTATAAGGATAGACTAACTGGTGTAGAAAAAATGGAAGTTAGGCCAATATTACGAGTGTTTGTAATACTAGTAAAAACTAGGTGCATTTACGGTAATTATTTAAAAAATTTGGAATAGCGACTTGCGTTTAAAACTAACGTTTAAAGTCTTTTCTATCAGATTAAAAATTATTAATAATTATATGAAAAACTCGATGTCTGAATTTAGCGTTTCTTAAGTACATTATTTAGGCTAATGTCTACTGATTATGCTGTGGTTTTGACCATTTCCACAAATAAAAAAATTGTGCCATTAAAAAATAACAGTTTTTGAGGTCAATTACGCACACTAGTATACTTACGTTTCTGCTTATAAAAAGTTTATTTTTTAAGGCACACTATTCGAATGCGGCTAGATTTTTTTGTTTTTGCATCAGTAACAAGTAGGAACTATAGAAAATGCATTTTAGTAAACACTAAAATATTTAATAATAAAAAATCATGGATATTTAGATGTATGAAACAAATGGGAGACACTTGTTTAAGTATCCGCCATTTTGTTTATACGAGTGGCATACTTTTTTAATGCCATGGAAATTTTCGTCTTTGTAAATACTATCATAATACCAAAGTTTGAAAAGCCGTTGATGAACGCTAAAAAAGTTATAGTAAAAAATGTGCCTAAAATTACCGATTGGGACAAAATTGAACTCCTATAAAATGTGGATTTTTTTTTAAATTTGTTATTAACAAAACAGCTAAAATCAAGAACAATCTTATGGTCTCCCTTACAGAGCTTGTCATAAGTAAGGGTAGAATTATATACGCCACTCATATATGCTATGTATTCCTATTTATATAGGAAAATATATGTGGGACATCAAAGTTAAAATTCTAGAGATTTCCCCTTATACATTTAAAATTTTTCGACAGCACATGGGAAACAGAAAAAAATTATAAAGAATTTCCTTTTACAGTTTCGATACTCTCTTATCACCTTTCATAAGTATTCAACTACTAAATTTTACTATTTTATTTATACCAAAACGTAGATGAAATATCAGTATTACATAAGATAAAAAAATAAATACAAAATTATTAATGTACTTTATAGAAGTTTTACGTTGAGTGACAACATTAAATGACTTTTTAGTAATCACTCCATATGCCATAACACGTTATCAGCTTTGACTAACCTAACACCAGTGTTACGAGGAGAAGCTCACAGAACTGCAGCTTCGAGTCAGAAACTCGCAAGGCATTGACCGCTGAAATAGATATTAGATGAGCCAAGCCCTCGCTAAATGTAACAGTGGGGGCGAGATTCAGAGGGCATCTACCCGTAATACCAGCAACATACATTAACAATATTACATGAAATTACAACTAAAGTTAACTAACGTCTTGCAATTTCTATCTTATAGACTCATCCATAATCAAAATAAGCATAATAGTAATGTGTGGTTGATGTAATCTCTCAAAGACATCGAATAAGATACAGTAACTTCCACATCTACTGTATTATTATTATACTTTCTTAGAGAGAAAGCTTTGTAAAGGTAAAGTTTTCGAACTCCGAAATTTTGATCCATTTCTATGTTTCTCACAAGCATAAATTAAAATACAGCAATTGTATAATATGTATGTCTTGAAAACTGTCTGCCCCATAACTGGAAAACGAAAAAAAGTTGGCAAAACTTTTGCAGATACATAAAGTATGAGCTAAAGTTGTACAAGTTTGTTTTGAAAGTCAATTGAATAATATTAAGTCACTTTAAATGTAAAAAAAAACTTGGTCAATGGTCTTAAAAATTGAAGAAAATAATACACTGGTGCCCCCTGCCTACAGCTGACCACCAAGCTTTTCTCGTATCTAACGAGATGTGAGGATGTTGAACAGCTATGGGTAGATGTAAAACATCATTTATGTAAACATACTTCGCGCCCGATATTTTAAATATGGAATATTTTAGCATACTTCTAAAACATTTTGACGTTCATTACGACACAGGATGGTTACAATTCAAAATTCCATGTGAAATTAATGTGAATAGAAGTCGAAAATATTTTTTGCTGATCATAAAAAGCAAGTTTTTTTATTTTACACTTAACTTCTTTATGCATATATTTATTTTATCATCATACAGTTACATTTTAGAAAACAATAGTAGTTTCTAGATCAGTGGCGCAAAAGAAATTTTTTTTATCGTGTGTCGAGCGATCATCGCGAGGGCAGAACCATTATGATTGAGATGCAAACAATATTAAATTTAAATGGTTAATCAATTTTACGCACATACACACAGATATGCGCACTTGTGTTCGTTTTTTTATTATTTATCAAAAATTCAATATTCGATTGCTTACTCTACAGTAAAACGATAGTTTTCGAATAGAATTTTTATATAAAAGACAAGCACACTGAGGCTTCAGCCGCACTCACACACACGTATACTTCACATGAAATATTAGACATACACGTGTGTAGTATGTATAAATTGTTTTGTGAACACCTTGAAAAAGTAATAAATATATTTAAAGTTACTATGGAAAAACTTTGGAGAGCAAAAACTGATAGTTTATTGCATTTGATTTAACTACGAAATTGATAAGCAAAAGAGACTCTTGAAAGACTCACCCAAGAAAAGTGACACATTCAGAAAGCATTCTATGAAAGCAGTTAACAACGGATTGGCATTGAGAATGGACCCATGAAATACTTTAATTCCAAAATTAAGACTAAACCATAGCTTAATCATCACAATAACTTTATATAGAAAGGTATACTGCAACCTTAGTGCTTCATTACCAAAAATTGACATAATTTGAGTTTCAAAGTGCAACCACAATTAAACGGAACAAAACCTGAATGACATTTTGAATGAAGTAACAAAGCTAGATTTATTTCCAAATTTAGGAACAATCGAATTAAACCTTCCATTTAATTTAAAACTAATTTCGTTTATATGAATAAAAAAAAGATACGAAGAATTCGCAAATATTAATGTAAATACACCCTCAAATGTAAAAGATTAAGTTTTATCCATCTCTACATCAGAAACTGGGAAATCAAATTAACATTGATCACACAGTAAAACTAATTTCAAAACAGTAAAATGCTAAAAAATTTTCTCAGGCTATAACAATAAATGAAAGCTGCAAATATAAATAGTATGTAAAGGCATGCAACGAAACGTAAACCAATTAATGTTAATACTGAGAGGTTACGAAGATACGAAATTTAGTAGAACAATCAATCAAAGTTAATAATTTATAATTAAAATAACTGTGTCACACAATTTTTGATAGTTCGATGTTTTTCTGGTACGTTTGAAACTCGGTTCGAAGCTATAAAACAAAATATCTGGAATTTTAGTTTATATTTTAATTTCAATACAAAAGTTTTCTTTAAAAATTGTTATAAACATATTTTTAATTTCTACTGTTTATAAGTATGAACTTAATTTAAATAATTTTTCATGATACGTTGGTCCACAGTAATAGCAATGTGGGTTACTCGCCGTTTCGATCAACTCTCTTGTGTGTAAATGATATGGGTCTGAAGTTTGCAACGTTGGGACGCAACGAAATAATTTCTCACAAATAAATAAAACAGGTAACAATTTGAA
>JAYJLV010069979.1:0-15844 GCA_036873485.1 Torymus texanus
CTATCCCACAGATTATGTATAGCGAGGGCCCATATCCCCATATATACATACATATACGTTTGTGTGTATATATATATATATATATATATATATATATATGTGTGTGTGTGTTTACGCGATGCTCGGCAATTTCAGCAGTGAAAAAGAGGGAAAAAAACGAACGGACGGATTTTACGTCTTTGTTATATATGCAAGTGTGTATATAAGCTCGGTCGAGGAAGTAATTTCATTGTTCGCGTGTTGTGAGGAGAGTTAGGAGAAATTTTTCGATGGGCGTTTTGTACCTTTTCTCATTGTCGTACACGAGAGACGTTGATATGTAGGTATAGAGGTGACGCAGCATGTATGGTAATCAGAGGTACGAGTGATAGGGATTTTCGTGATGAGTGTAAGCAGGGGTTTTAGGTGTTTTCATCGCTTTTGTTGAAGATGGAAGGTTCATTTGAATATGTCGTGTGTACGTGTGTGTATAGATAAGGTGAACTTGAGAATTTTTATCGCGTGAGAAGAGTGAAAAAAAAGGGTTAAGAGAGTAACTGAAGTGGCGGTAATCGACTTGGTCGTTCTTCACGTTCGAGTAACTGTCTGTTACGCGTTATATATCTGATGTATATAATGGGCACTGGAAGCGTTGTTTTACATTTATCTCAATGCTGCGGAGTGATGTATAATTCTCGTATGCAATAATGTACAGAACTGGATTACGATCGTTACCGGGAAGCTTGCGTTTTTATGATAAAGCAACGGAATATTGATTATTTAATTTAACCTATAGGAATATTTTATATAAAAATAAAAATAGAAATCTAAAAATTGTAATAACCGCCGTCCTTATATATAGAGTGAAACTTAAATTCACTGATAGAAAAGATTCTTTGAGCCAAAGCCCTGTGACTTAAGGAATGAAACTAAAATTATTTAAAAAATGGTTGATATTGTTAATAAAGACGTCAAATTTCATCAAATATTAATAGTCAGTGTATTTCTTCAACTTTTTATGAAATTGTTATCGCTTATCAACATTTTGTTTAACGTTTAATTTAAATATCTGACAAATAGTTATTATATTGTATTAAACAATTTGAAACGTATAAAAAGTATTGCAAATACTATAAGTATTTGTAGAAATACTCTAACTATTAATAATTGATGAAATTTGACTTGTTTATTGACAATATCATCCCTTTTTTAATAATTTTAGTTTCATTCCTTAACTGTTAAGTCACAGGGCTTTGGCTCAAAGAAATTCTCTCTTTCTATCGGTGTATCATTAGACAACAATTTTAATAAAAAAGTACACGAAAAAAGTATATGATGCCGAGCTAAAAACGAGTAAAACTGTAAAAATGAAATTTTCCAACATATTTCAGCCACGACTTGATCCATTAACACCGACACACCACTACATCTTGTCCACATTTTCCTTAAAACTTGCCTCTCCGTCCATTTACCCCTGGCAACCCTCCTTTTTCCGCGCACCCAACCTACAAAAAAAAAAAAAAGAAAAAAGAAAATGCCTCTTTCGTCGCACCTTCCCTCTTACTCAAGCACATAATTACACCGACAGCCGCCAAAATCTAATACCATTACACACTTCGTATAATACCGTCTCTGTACGCGCGCATGAAATGGAGGCAAGAGCTCTGTACGTCGTTCCCAATTAAACCACGCGCACACCTGACATTTGCATTTCTTTTTGTTTCCTCAAAGACGACGACGAAGAAGAAGAAGAAGAACGTGAACGTACGCCCTCGTATACAAAGGGTGGCCGAAAGTACCTGCTGTCTGGCGTGTGTCGTCGTCATGTCTCGAGATCTGCGCGTCCTGATAAGGATGATCTGTTTCTTTTTTTTTCTTCTCAGTTGGAGGGTTGTTACGATGTTTTTTTTCTCATAGAGTGGATATTTTCTTTCTTTTTTTTTGTTTTACTTAGATGGAATAGATGAATGTGGGATTGTAGGAGATAATACGTGTAGGGTTTCATTTTTTTTTTCGTAGTTTACGATAGGCCTTGGAAAAGATGAGTGGTGGTATTGACTAAGCGTCGTATAAGCGCGTTTCTATCGTAAATGTTGCTGTTGTTGTTTAAGAATAGGTGTAATTATTCGACGGCGTATAGCGTGAAGTAGTAGTGGTATAAAAAATGAGCAATATTGTAAGGAAAAAAAAAAAATATTATTATACATATATTATCGAACAATTAGTAATAAAATTCGCCGAACAATAACGTCTATATTCACAACCAAACATTGAATATGTAAATTTAACCTTACCAGACAAAAATTAATAATAATAATCCTGTATACTCATTTAACCTCCGCACTTTCCACGCATTCTTCACACCAATACATCACTCAATTGCGTTTCCTATATATATACCACGTCAACACCATGCACCTGCCATAAAAATCTCCATCTTTTACCTTATACACTATATACACACACGTCTCTACGTTTATCTCGCGCGACGGTTTATCCTGCCGCGAGATCGAGATAAGCCGTGACCGCGTAGAGTCTCAAGAGCCATCGCTGTGTGTGCGCCCACGCTACACTTGTCGCGTAGGTTCCCTTTGTCACTATAAGGGGAAGGAAAATCCTTGTGTAAAAGTGCGTATTTCTAAAGAGGTGCATGGCCTCGGTTATCTTTATCACAGTGGTTTCGGGGAACGAAAGAGGTTGTTGGTTTTTTTTTTTAAGTGGGATGAGTATATAGAGGATGGTTTTTCATGAAAATTATGTTGAGGTTCGAGGATGCTTTGAATGTTGTTGTGTTAGGTTAAAGAGTAATTAATAGACTTGGAGACTTTATGAGAATTAAGTATTGTACGATAAAATTTTGTAGTATAAACGGGGAAGTAAGTATGTGAGATACTATAAGCAGATGATAAAACTGCGCGTATTACATAATGAGAGAGATTTATTTTTCTTATGAGACTTTAATTGGGTCGTTAAAAAAAACACTACCTAATCCCTAATTTGGATTCAAACTTATGATGTTATGAGATAATGGAATAACGTATTATCCGATGTAGATCGGACAATGTATTTAAAGTAAAGTCAGTCCAGGAATAAGTTATTCTTTATCAGATGCATACTAATCCGTGGGGCATTTCACGGACTGATGAAAATCTGAAATTCATAAATTTTTATGTATTTTCGCGGAATCAAGGCGCGAAGTGTGCGGAAAAGAAGCGTTGCTTTACAGAGCTGCACTTGATTCTATACGGGAACAAAAAGTTTTATGATTTTCATAAATTCTTTGCTCCGAGAATTCCTGGATAACTTTAGCATGCAAGTAGAACATTGTATATAAACACACACAATTTATATACAACTTTTTTAATCTCACAAACCACTATAGTATATCCGATATATAGTCGCATCCGCAATCCTACATCATTTTTCACAATTCGACATGAAAATCAACCGCAAAATCTCTCAACTCAATTATCAACCCTACATATAAAAAAAAAAAACACCAGATAATAGAATAATCCACAACACATCGCTTACATAAAACCGCATATAACCGTGCTCCATATATATATATATACACACACACACACACACACACACGCGCGCGCGTATATATCCCCGACCTCCTTCTTCTATCGCCCTGTGTGCGCGTGCAACAACCAACGTGTGTGTGTGTGTGTGTATATATATATATACACACACACACACACACACACACACGCGCGCGTATGCACGCACGCTCACTCGCGGCACCGTGAAATGACCGCGTAGCAAAAAAGTTTCATACACGGAGAGCGAACCGCGAGGAAGGGGAGAAAGAACACGCGTATATATATACACATCCAGCGGTACAAAGTCAAATTAATAGAATGTCATGGAAAAAAAACGAAGTAGTGTTGACCGAGCTTATAGCGCTGCTGCTGCTGCTGCTCGTTGTGCGTACGCACGTTAATAAGGATGTACTCGCGTAACGGCAGAATTGATATTATTCTGTCGCGCTCGCTATACCTTGGTTGTGATCATCGATGATGTGGGGTTCTTTTCAGATGGGTGTGTTGGATGTATATGGGTGGAACTATATATGTGGTTTCTCGAATTGTAGATTTTGGTTGTTGTAGGTCCGATTGTTTATATGATGAGCGGTCCATGGATTACAGTTGAGCACGAAAACAACGCTTAACGATGATATAATATTACTTTCCTCTTTTTTAGACTTCTTAAAAACAAAAATTACGCCGAAATTTTTAAATCGTCCCCGTGTATATTCGTAACACTCCATTATACTCTATCTTTAGTTTATTTTTTATTTGTGTCCCATTTTTTACGTATATAATAGCCACGTTAGTTACTGCTCAAACCGCATTGCTTCCAAACAAATTTATACCTTCCCCGCGTTTCCTTCCCTGAATACCAAACTGTACAATTGCATCACATTCAAATCCTACAGGCATCCAATAAAATTAAATCTAACAACAATACCAATGTCTTTCGTTAGCCCCCGAAAAAAATTTCATTTTATATCCCCATTGTACCAACCCTACACAGTAAAAAGCAAAAAAAATTCGCGCATCCGCGCACGCAACTTCGCTCCTTACGCAACCTCGTTTCCTTGCTCCCACCTGTGCCTTAGCCACGCATTAAACGCTCCGAAAAACCTTGACGAATCGAACAATACCCCTTGTACACTTACTCCACCTTTCTTTCTTTCTCTCTCCCTCTCTCTCTCTCTCTCTCTCTGTACACATTGGAACGTTCGTTTCTTCGTGCACCGGTAATCCGTTGGTTCCGGCTCTCCCGTTCCATTTTTCCTTCTCGCGTCACGCTTGAGAAAGGAACCACCACCGAGGCGATGCGCGCTGCTGGCTGGCCATGCGTATTATACGCGTCGTGGTAGAGACTGACTTGTTCTCGGGTTCGTCGTCCAGGCTTTTGTGATGCTAGATTCTCTCGAGATCTTGTATACGAGTTGTAACGCGCGTTGATGTCTATTTGGGTGACTTTTTTTGCTTGTTTTTTTTTGTCGTACAGTCGATTGGTTGAGAAAGAAGAAATCGAAAAGTGTATAAATGTGGATTCCCGGAATAACCGATAAGTCAACTTTTTTTGAAAATTGAGATAACCCCGGATTTTATATCTTCAAATAGGCCTTTTTCATTTACCACTTTCAGTAGTAGCAAACATATTGCCGTAAAGCTACAATTCATACCCGAAACGTAATTGGATAAGTCCATTTTTTTAATTTTCTGCCCGGAATAACCAGATAAGTCCATTATTTCTTTTATTTCGTTTATCGTAGTTATCATTTATTTTATCTATTCAAATTTAATGTGAACATGACTAATATATATTTATCTGTTTATTTAAAAACTACTATACACTTTCAATTTATACACATTTTAAAAATTTACAATATTAGTACAATACTAATATAATACAAAAGGTCGTTAATTTAATAGAAATGTCAGAAAAATAGAAATTTCTTGAATAAGTTAGAAGAATTCATTGAACAATTGCTAATTTTGTAATTTACTGAGCCGTTTCATAATTAAATTAAAGAATACGTTCTAAAATAAAGGCGAACCGCATTATCAGATAAGTCCACAGTTCGCGGAATAACCAGATAAGTCCATACTTTTTAGAGTTCTTACTCGATTTGAACACATCATCTCGTTTCTCCCGATCTTACGTATAAGTTTGAATATTAAAACCCGTTTTTCTCGAAAACTCGAAAAGTGGACTTATTCTGTTATTCTGGGAAGCCACAGATATATACAAGCGTTTGGAGGAGATGCGACGATGTTTGTTTTTCGAATATTTGGAATTGCGGTGTATAGTACGTGCATTTTTATCTTTAGTTTTAGTTACTTTAGCTTAACATTAGTTTTTATCTTTCTATAGGAATTAACATTGTTCACGAAGAAAAGCATTTTCGGGTATATGAAAACAAAACGCACGTATATACACGGCGAACAATTGGCCCTTTATTTTCACCATGCACAATGCGACAGAACTATATATATATCTATATATATATATATATATATGCGCGATAAAACAACGCGGTATATACGTGTATATTATAAAACTTGGCGAAAAATTTTTTTATCTCGGAATTAAAATACAGCGACGCGCGTTTTAATTCCAGTATCCGGCTATTCATCTCGCATCGTGCACTTTTATCAACCGCGTGCGTGAAATGACAAAACTTTTCTCTCCCATTCACAATTACGCATATACATTATAAACTCCAATAAATAAAAAAAATCTCCGGCCTATTATATTATTTTTTATTTTCGTCAAAACAAGAAAATCGTTTCGTCCTCGTTGCAAAGCTAAACTATGCGTCAAGGGCCTTTATATAGATAAATATACACATGCACGTGCGTGCGTACAATGCCGAACTGATAAACCGTATAGATACTATATATATACACACACACACACACACACACACACATATGCGCGCGCATGCAGGAAGTAGCATAGCGGTGCCGTCTTTATACCTATCGTCGGACGACACACGCACACACAGTGAAAAACTCCGTCCCCTTGTCCTAATCTTCGCTATTGAATATTCAATCGTGAGCCGACTGCGGCTTTTTCTTACCTTTTTCTGCGCTCTCAAAGCGAAGAGGGGAATTTTTTTTTTTATCTACTGATTGAATTTCCGGATGCCGTGGTATATGTATTACACGAGGATTTTCGGGGTATTCGAGTTTAGCAGCTCTCTTCGCAATATATACACGTCTATTCAAATCGTGGCGAATTGGACTCGAAGCTGTTGCTCGGATTTGCATAATTCCGGATATAATGTATAAGCGGTTCTCTCTTAGTCTTTTTTCTCTATTTTAAGCGACTATCATATATATATATATATATACACACACACACACACACACACACACACAAGGTTTCGAAAATTCGAAAGCTAAACCTCGCATTTTTCTACGATTATTATTATACCTTATTTCTTCCTATACGATTTTACAGTCGTTATAACGTATACTAAAATTTTTCTAGTTTCTTTATCGATCCAAATAACACTACAGCTATATATCGAAAATAGACAACCATCAATTAATAACAAGCCTACTCGTGTACACGTAGTAAATATGTATTTATAAAACAGATGCAATGGAAGAAGACAGCACGCATTCACATTATAGTCACACTGGCCTATAGTACTTTCGTCTAAAATAACCCTAGTAGACAATTACACAATTAACCCGGATGCAAAGCTAATAAACTTGCATCCGCGCAGGCGCTAAAATTTTAGCATAGAACTAGATCAACGCGGGAAAATGTGAGACTTGGGTCTGTATACATATACAACAAAAGCGAAGTGAGAGACAAGAGGGGAAAAGGTGAGGTGGGACGAAGCTAATTTAACTCGCAAAGTTGGATACTCGCTATGCGGCTATAATGTTCGTGCGTCTGTGTTGTAAATTATATATATAGGGAGCGAGGAGGTGAGCGTAAAATAATTAAGGATTGAAATTCATTGTTTTTGATAGAGAAGTGAGAGGTTGTAGGGGGAAAGGGAAACAAGGTGTATTAAGATGTTGCATAGTTAAGTAGGTATTAAAATTTTGTAATTGAAAGATGTGTGATTGTGATAGAAAAAAAATTGAACCATAAATTATACAGTGAATTGTAATTTATCTATAGAATTTCATTTCCGGAGGAAACATAACTTTCGCAAAAAAAACAGAATTAACAATCAAATGTGCTAATATAATTTCACCTATACTTATAATTGTTCTCTTAAATAACAGAGCGACTTCTATATATCGATTTGATTTGAAAATAAACTTCGTAAAAATATATACATTAGATCGAACCATCCAAGTCACCCTATCGAATTACACGTCGACCCTACACACACTATCCTATTCCCCATCATAAAAAAAGCGTCTATCTCGATACAAAAAGCCGCATCGCGACGTCAAAACTCATCTCGACCTACGCGTGTGGAGACACTGCGGCAGATCTAAAAAAAGAAACCCTGACCCGCACCGCTACGGACGACGATCATCGCGCATTAAAGAAAAAGAAAAAAAAAATGTGTCCTCGTGGGAAATAATAATGCGCGCGTATCCCTCTGCCACACTGAAAAATTTAAAGATCCTACCCTTGAGTCAATCCCGCGGAAAAAAGGGCTATTCATTCGTTCACTTGCTCGCGCGTTTGTATATACGTCCGGGCCATAAGTAGGTGAAGGTGTATTTTTACCGATGACACGAATCTCGAGTATATATGCAGAGAGGGAACGTATACATATATACGTAGACGTGCAAAATGTGTGCACTGTGCAAGGCTCTCTCGTCTATTATTTACCCTCGGGGGGTTGGAATAGCTCTCTCTCTTTCTCTCTCTCTTTTAGTTTGCGCATATGAATGAATAGACAAGTTAGAAAGGGGGGAGGGGGAAGGGTGGGCGACGGATAGCGAGTAATCGAAAGTGGGTTGGCAGCGCTGATTCTGCACTTTCGACGTATGCGTGCGTGCGTGAACTTTTAAAAATAAAATATCGATTTTTTTTTGGCTGCCACGCGGTAGTAGATAAATAAGAGAGAGTGAGAGAGTTGACGTTATTTTGAGTGACGCTTGTGTTTTTTTTTTTCGTGGAGGTATGTGGGTGAGGTGACTATTGGATGCATTGTGATAGCGCAAGGAAAAAGGCGATGTGATGGTATTTTTTTTTTTTGGGATAGTCGTGATGTCGCAGTTGTTGTAAATATTTTCCTGCTGTATTTTTATAGTTTACATTGGATATGCGTGTATATATCAATGAAAAATAATTGGACGACAAATCAATTAGTGAAATTGAATAGAGATATTTCTTCATTTTCGCATTTATATAGACTGGTTATTTAGCCAAACATTAAAAGTATCTGAATTTACCTACAAAATTTGCTACTACATAATTAACCATAAAATAACCGTTACGTATACATCCATTCCTCATAAAAACATGTACTTGCGCGTTCATTGCTAATTTAATCGAAGTTTACTCCTGATAAATTTTCCCCATATACACACCAGCCATAAATATTAATCATCCAATAATAAAATCAATCTAATTCCAATCCGTCCGCCGCTTGACGGAACGTAAAAGCTCAACTTATTAAAAAGACTACGAGGACGAGTTGTTTTCACTTCCTGACGTGCGCAGCTTCTTCAATCAGCGACACTCTCAAGCGTACTTTCACTGCCAGTTTCCAGGCGTCGCGAGCATTAAAATTTATTTCCCTCCCACGCGCCCAGACGCTCATGTATATATGTGAGCGTTACTCAGAGACATCGTGTCGCCAATTTGTTGTACGCGCGCGCAGGAGAGCGAGAGTGATGAGGAACCGGATTGATAAGAGAGATACTCGTTTTCCGTTATTACAGTCGTACGTATAACGCTCGGATCATCTGTCTCTTATTTTGCCTTTGGAGAACGTTTACATATATATATACACACACAGATAGGGGAAATTGGATTTCATTTTTTTTTTTGGTTGACAGTAGGCGGGTTTGCGATGAATTTATATATATAGTTTCTATCTTGGCATGGGATTCGTATACTTTTATTTTGATTGGCCTTGCGCGATTGCTCTATTGGATATGTAAGACGAGCCATTATATTTTGGTTATTGGCTATAATGGAATTCCAATTGAAATAAATTGATTTTAGTTATAGATATACTTTGTTGAAATTTAAATAAATAAAGATTCACGCGTGAATCGTGACTTCTTATTTATTAATATATCACTTTATAGAGTCTACAAATAAACGTTCCACTTCACAATGACATAAACGACAAATTGTTTCGTGTTTATAAAGTATCAACAACAAACAAATAAAAACAATCAACTATTCAACCTAAAACCTTAACAACCAACTTCCCCTTAACTTCGTCAAACTAGCAGCACTACTCGATCGCGTCGCCAAAAGCGCATATTGCACCGTCCTCTATATATACTACGTACCGCAAAGCCTCTTTCACTGCGTCAACCCAAGCGCAACGTGCATCACAAGTATATACAATACGACGTCGTCACCTTGCGCGTATATATATACACATATCCATATACACGAAATCGATCGACACTCTCACTAACTCCCTCACACAAGCTGCTTCTTCTTACACCATTAGCTCTTCATAATTCAAGCGCGCCTCGAGACGTCGCAACCACCCTATGCATGTCGCCCGCGTGTGTATGTGTCCCTTCCGCCTAATATCGATTGCGCAAAACTTGTGTCTCTCTATCTTGTGCGCGAGAGAAGCTTCGCTGCAAATAGCTCGCGTGCGCGTTTGGCGATCAAAGCTTATAGAGAAAGCAGCGCAGAGATTATCAACGGCGGTGTGGCATATAGACGTATCTTTATAAGGATTGATTTTCGGAGTCCCAAGCGTGCTGATGATTTCGGTGAAAGATGAGATAGAAAGAGAGAGAGAGAAGGTGGGCGATGACTTATACCGAAGAGTAGTAGTTTATGCTAGTTGATGAAGGGTTATTTGGGGAAGAGTGTGTTTCGCTGGTGATGGTGTTAGCGTGTTGCGAAAGACTAAAGTGGAAGAGAGAAAGAGAAATTTGTGGGAGTGCAGTATTATTTGGGAAGATTGGGTTTCAGGTTGAAAGGTAGAAGTGAGGTAGGATCACGGGTGATACGAAGAAGTTGGTTTACGTATTATAAGGTGGAACTTTCGTTTGACTTTTTATTGTATTGCGGTTGAATGAATTAGACTTAATTAGGCTGTTAAATATAGGACGATGAAATTTACGTGTATATCATGATACTTTCGAATTTTCGAATAAAGTTAGTTTTATAGATTCGACTAGTTTTAGATTTCAATCAATTTTAATTGACATTTTTATTTTACAACTAATGGCCGATTAATTAATATTCGATAAGTAACACGATAACTAATTTGTTTATAAATTGTTGAAAGCAATGCAAACCCTCGAAATTGAAAAATATTTTTACATACGAATATTTATTTACCTACCAAATAAATCGCTTGCAACGATGTTTAATTAAACTCTTCCTATTGTTTACATCAGCTCAATCACGCTTCAATTAATTAAAAACACCTATATTTATCTTTTGTAAACCGATATTTTCATTAAAATCTATTAACAATTTCACTAAAAAACAAAATGTAACAATCCAAAACCTTCCAACCCCTTTCTCACAATATTTGAAACTTCATCCTTTCTCCTCACAATAATATACCCACACTTTCATCTCGCGCTCTTCTTCTCACACGCCCTATTAATCAAATCGATCTAATCATCCCGCACCTACACCACTCTAACCATTTAACTTTCATACTATATACAACAATATAACAACGCTCGCGCGTTTTACATCATTTGAGCGTTCTCGCACTTGACTCTCTCTCTCTCTTTCTCTTATCTTCCGAGATATACAATGCGAAATTTCCTCGTACTCGTGCGTCTTAATGATGAAAAATAATAAAGGGTAATGGCGGATTTCAAATCAGATTATCCACTCGCGCGTGCACGCGCGCTCTCCTCATTAGAAATATTGACGCTGGTAGCATATATATATATATATATACACATACGATGCTTGTACATTGCACACGCGCAAGAGAGAAAGAGAGAGAGAGAGAGAGCTCTATACTATTACTACTGCTATAGGTTAAATGCATGCGAGGTTAACGTCCTTCGTCTCTCGTCCGTACGAGTGTAGTATATAAACGTAGAGTTGTCGCACGCGTACTTATGTATATATATATATATATATATATGTATGTTTTATATACGCGTAATGTATATACCAAGAGAAATGGAAAATTTTTTCATGTTGTTATAAAGTACATTGTGGTAAAGTGCGCATATACAAAGCGAAATGAGAAACTTGTGTGCAGTCGGAGCCATTAATCGTCGGTGCGTAATTATTATTGTCAATTCAATGTATTATTGTGTCAAAGCTTTCTCTTTCAACGATCGCTATATATTTACTAAATTCGCAAACACCTTGTTTTTTTACTAATTATACAATAATTATTCGTATATATAATTATTATCGATCTACATACGCATGTTTATTGACATAACATGCGCGAATAACACCGAATTCAATTTGAAATTACCGGCATACTTGACGCATTTAAATAATTAGAATTATCTATATTATCTTGCGTTAAACTAAAATTTCGTTCAAATTTCGCGTTCTACTTATGCATTCATACTCGTTTCACAACAAACGTATGTAAAATCCTCTCGCGTTTCCTGCGTGCGAAAAGTAAGTAAGTATGTTTCGCGTGGTTCGAATTTGGTAGCGGATCGTGTGACAAAAAACCCGTGCGCGAGGTTTAAGACCACCTGGTAAGTGAAAGTCAAATTGTAAGGTAAAAGGGTATACGAGCTATATAAATATTAATGGTCCGGCTTTTGTCGTATACGGATTCCGGTGTATACGAGCGCGTGTGTGTATTTTGTGCTGTATCTCGTAAGACGTTTGCTCGTTATCTTGTATTACAGTATACTTCTGGGTAGATTGGTGGAATATGATTTCACTGTTTTAAATTTTTTCTAGACAAACTTTTTGGTATTTAAAATTCAGGGTTACCGATACGTGAATGTATTTAATTTAAAATAATCGTTTTAATACTATATTCTGAAATATAGTAGATTACTGTTTTTTTCCCCCTATTCCGGTAAAATTTCATAACGCACTCGTGTCATTCATGTAATAGTTCTACCTTATAAAATTACAACAATTAATTATTCAGGCATATAACCAGCTAATATAATTTTCCTCTATCCATTGCACACATCTGTATAATATGCTCAGCAAGGAAAAAAAAAAGAATTTTTTTTTCTCGCTCTAAATTATTGCTTTCGCTTCGAAGTGTAAATTATCATGCTCAGCGATGATTATTTTTTTTTTCTTTACTCACACATCCATTGCGCAATTTCATAAAACATAACGTGCAAGCGCGCGTGCGATAACGAAATCGCACGATGTTATACACTGCTTTGTACGATCTTAAGAATACCACCAACAATAGATATAGAATTCGCGTAAACTTGACCGCTTTTTTTTTTTTACTTGTCTAAAGTTTCATGACGCCAGTTGAGAATAATTGAATTGACCTTCGGTTAAAAATAGTTTTATTTATACGAATTGATTTTTTTTCCAGAGATATATACTATAGAGGAGCTTAGAGTTGTAGTTTGATTGATTTTACAAATGTCGATAAAATTCCACTCGATCAACTATACGAAACGAAATTACGCCTTTCAGAGCGAGGATTTTTCCTTTCCTGTCTTAAATGTTAATATCACGTTGAAGTTATAAAAAAGCGATATTGACTGATACAGATAGAACGTTTAATCCAATATGAGTAATCGGCTTTTCGATCAGCTGTAAATCGTAAAGAAGTTATATATATATATAACACCAAAAAGTTGTCGTTTTGAATTAATTTTTTTTTATCGCAAGAACGTTATTTTGGTTTGCATAATCTAGTAAGCATAATCCGATTACTCAATCATTTTGTTCGTTGTTATCGATTTTTCTTATACAAAACTTATATAAAATATTAATTCATTTTTTTCAAACTTTATAACTCGATCTCCTATACCATATATCTACAACTCAAATACACAGACCTCACCTTTCAACCCTGTCATTAAATTTCCTTCTACCCATTACCTAGTAACATATCTTCAATCTCAAAAACCACCTGTACAAGTACACCTATACAATCCAATCTCAATTACATCTATACACAAAAATCAATCAACTTCATCACACCCACCACCAGAATCTCTCTCTACAAAACGGTAGTTCACTGCATTCATCGATCCTACATACCCCGTTGTTCACTTATATATACACATACACATACTGCTCTTAACTCTGATAAGACGCGGCACGAGCGTGAACAACCGTCATCATCATCATCATCATCATTCGTTGCGCGCGATCAATCGAGAGAGACAGAGAGAGAGAGAGAGAGAGAGAGAGAGAGAGATCGGAACCTAGTGGTTACCGGCACGCGTACACGGGAAGTGTAGCAAAGTTCACGCGCCCTCACTTCGCAGCTGATGTACCATAGGCGTGTATATATACATATATACAGGTGACCGAGAACGGTACTCGGTTGCGTAATTGTTTATATCGTTGAGTGAGAGAGAGAGAGAGAGAGAGAGAGAGAGAGAGAGAGAGAGAGAGAGAGAGAGAACTAGAAGTTGCAGCGTTTATATTGTTTCTACGCTTGTATACACAGGTGGCTATATATATATATATATATATACAATTTTTCTTTCTTTTTTTTTTTTATAAATATTATAAGAATTTTGGATTTCGTAAGAAAAAAAAAAAAAGATGTGCATAAATATTTTTTGTCGCGCGTTGTTTTTTTCGCAACGTGCGCATGAGCTTATTTTTTTTTTTTTTGTTTTTTTTTTGTTGTTGAAAATATAATAAACGTCAAAGCAGCGCACGCGCGTGTAGTCCATTAAATGCCATTAGGTCGCCAAGTTGGTGCACGGAGGTTTCGTGACTATACTTACACACTCGCGAGCGCACGGTATAAAGCGTATTATATATGGTGCGCGGTTACAATTTGTCCCTCTCCTCCTATAATTTGCGAGGACACGAAATTACAGCGGACTTTGTCGCAGTAGCTCCAATTAGCTGAGTTATAGCCCGGATTGTATCTCCTCGTGTCGCGACTATATATACCTATATATGTATACACACACACACACCAAGGATCGATTTACATTAGCTGAAGTCACCACGTGAGATATATAAAAAAAAATCTTATATAACTTTCCTACCAAACTTTCTTTTTTATCACCGGACCGACAAAAGAAGCACATGAGAATTCTTTAATTAACTTCTTCCGATATATATATATATCTATGTGTGTGTGTGTGTGTGTCTTCTGTATAATGGACGTTCTTCCTCTCGTGGTATAGTGACATCGCGGTCAAGTTCTCAACACACGCGCGTATATATACAGCCATCGTTAAAGTCTACGACGACAACGACGACAAAGACAAAAGCCATCGAGAAGCGCGAGACATGAAATACGTCGACCGTATAGAGACTATATATATATATATATATATATATACGTGTATACCTATACTAATGGTTTCAAGCGCACAAATTCAGTCAAGGTCGCGAAAGTCGCCAGCTCCTCACGTCGTTATTAGTATCAGTAACACATCGATGACCTTTCAAGCTGTCCAAAGTGAAGGCACACGCGGGCGATATGTTTGCGATGCGCAAAACTCGAGCGGAAGGTAACGTCGATTTCCTGGTTTGAAAACACGACAAGTTGAAGTAGTATAGTTTTCAGAAAAAATATAGTTGAGGATATATATCGAGGTTTCAAGGTGACCTAGTCAAAGTTCGTGATTTTTAATTAAAGTTATTATGTGGCTGGATAGATAGACAGGTATATTATAATTGGATTGTTCTTTGGAAAAGTGTTTAATGTAGTAAGAAAAAAAACAATGATATGCATGTTTTTACGACAAAGTACATGATGATCTCACGAGAATTCTTATCAGTCAATAACGAGAAAGCTCGACTTCTCTCTTATTAAGAAAAAAAGCAATCTCAAAACCGTCGTATCTCGGTGCAACAAAGAATCACTTGTTCATCCGCGCACTCATATACTCCAGCATTATACGATCACAGCACCTCGAATCACTCACTAATATATATATTATATACACACAGAGTACCACCCGCCCTATGTGTGTGTGTGTGTATATATATATATATATATATATATATATATATATACGTGCACGTTATTTATGTATTTTTCAACAGATTTTTTTCGGAGAAAATTGAATTACGAGATAACGCGTATATAGAA
>JAYJLV010070010.1:0-15830 GCA_036873485.1 Torymus texanus
TTATAGGTATCTCAAAATCCTGAGGTGATAGACCAAAATTGAGGTCATATTTGAGATCAGCGCATCTAAATTTATAAAGATATGATGATGTGTCTTCTGGAACAGACCACTTTTTATTTTTTGTGTGCCTGTGTTATTAATGTACCTTGCATTGATATGTGGTGACTTGCGTAATATAAGTAACTCGGCTTTATGTACGAACAGCTGAGAGAAAGGTTCAGTCGACTCTTGTCTCCCGTCTAGAGCAGTCGTGTATTGTCGGGCGTGCACAATCATATAGCAAATATTTATTTTATACCTCAGTGTAAATATGTGATATATCAAGATATTAATATAATAAAACTGTGGTTAGAAAAATATACAGAAGAAACTATTATAAATTATTTTCAAGTGAAAAAGAAATCACTATGATACTGTTTATACTATCTTCCTTCTTATTGTTCACAAGTGTGACATTAGTTGTACAATGGGTTGCAAATCACCTTATGCTTCGGAAAAAGTTAAGCGGAATACCGGCGATAAAAAATAAACCATTTATTGGAGCATCTTTAGAAGTTACGAAAGTTAGTCGTGAAGGTAAATCAAATAAATAAGAAACTTTATACATTTAATCTAAATATTTCATATTTTATTGAAAGACTTGAGTGATTTATTTTCTGTAACATGGTTTAGTTTATTATTAATTATACAATAATAGCAAAATTATCTTATTGAGATAAATTTTCATCAAGAAAATATTTTTTTACTCTTATTTCTCTTTATAGACAGATTTAAATGGTTAAATAATCTATGCTACGAAATCAAAGAGGGCATTGTCGTCTTATGGATAGGTACTGAACCTTTAGTGGTAATTCGTAAGCCACATCAAATGGAGGTACAAAAGATTGTTACGATTTTAAAATAAATATTATTAAAGCCATACCACATAACGCTATTATTTTCGTTTTAATATCCAATACAGTCCATTTAAGTCAGTAATAAGATTTTTAATAAATTTTCATCTACTGTTTTACAGGCTATTTTACCAAGTAATATGAATATAACCAAAGCAAGTGGGTACGATGCGATAAAAATATGGTTAGGCGAAGGACTCGTCACATCAACAGGTAACGTAATACATTTTCTCAATATTATATATAAAGTCATTGATCCTTATTTGATTATGTAGGTGAACATTGGTTTAATCAAAGACGCCTAATAACGCCTGCATTTCATTTTGGTGTACTTGAGGAGTATGCAGCTGTTATGCGTGAAAAAGTTGTAATATTAAATGAATGTATACAAAAACAGTGGGAGAAAAATCCAAAAGCACCTATTAATATTTTCGACTTAGCTGTAAAATATACTCTTGATACGATATGCGAAACTGCTATGGGTTTTAACATCGATTCACAACGAAAAAAGGATATTGCATACGTTAATGCTCTTCATACGTAATTAATTTATTTTTAATTGTTTAAAAGTCTTTTTAAAGTACACTAATTTTCATATAATCATTTATGCTATTTCTTTGTTTGTATAAGCACAGATTTTCCCGACTATCAAGTGAAAGATTTGTGAGACCATGGTTGAGATGGGATTCCATTTTTTTTCTTACAGCAAGTGGAAAAGAATTATTAAACTCTGTAAAAATTATGCATGAATTCACTGAAAAGGTATATTTACAATTATAATTTTAAATATATCTCATTTCATTAAATTTTATGATTGTTCAATTGGTAGGTTATAAAGCAAAAACAATCAGAGAGACAAATGTTAAAACTTGAAGGCAAAGAAAAAACAGACGATTTTGATGAAATCGGTAATTATTTTATACTTTTTAATTTATTATTTTGTTTCCCAATATATGGTCAAGCAATGCGTTGTTTAGTTTCCATATTAAACCCATGAACGTATTCAATATTTTAAAAATAAATGAACGATTTACAGGAAAACGTAAACGCAAAGCATTTTTGGACCTTCTACTAGATGTAAACGATCAAAATGATAACAAACTTTCATTTGAAGAATTACGAAATGAAGTTGATACGTTCATGTTCGCTGTAAGTATTTGTTTATCAATGACGATTATCATATGTGGGTGATTCTCAGCAAAAGTGCTCTGTTTGGCATGTAATCTCCATGGTAGTAAACATCTCTCTTTCGTTTGAATAATAATGGACATCTCATGTTTCTAATTTTACTGTATGATATTTTAGTAATTTGGGTTTCATTCTTGTAAAAAAATTTATATTATGAAAACTTAAAGCTTTTATGGTATAAAATCGAATAAAATGTCCACGGAGGTTACAGGACAAAATCTGAACACTTTTGCTGAGAATCACCCATATAGATCGTATGATATAAGCAATATTTAATAATATAAACTTAATTTTTAATTTCAGGGGCATGACACTACATCGACAGCGATTAGTTGGACTCTATTTTGCCTTGGTAATGCTCCTGATATACAATCAAAAGTTCATCAAGAGCTTAAAGAAGTATACGGAAGTAGTAACGAGATAGCCACAACAAAAGATTTAGTGCAATTAAAATATTTGGATAGAGTGATTAAAGAAGCTTTGAGAATGTATCCAAGTGCTCCCACAATCAGTCGTCGCTTAGATCATGATATTGTTATTGGTAAGAAAACATGAAAGGCATACATAAAAGTTTCTGTATGTTTGTATTTTTGTTCATTAAGGTCTACAATATACCTTTTTTAAGGGGGCAAGCCTGGGTAAAGTCTAAAAAAATAGAAATTAGTATAAATAGCTAAATATAATTATTTTCTTAAATCTATATAAAAAACAACTTTATACCTCAAAAATATACATCAAAAACCACATTTTAGCACCTCCCTGGCTCCTATATTTTGATTTATAAGTCTGCGTAATATAACCACTGGATTAAAGTATCAATTTTTGTATATCACCTCAGGGCACGTAGCACTGCTCTGGAACGCTTTGACCAAATGAATGAGAGAGTTGGGAAAATCTTGTTTATACATATTTACACAGAATAAGTGGAGCATATTTCGAAAATAGACAATTAATTTTTATACATACTAATATGTGAAAAAATTAGAAAAATCATTAAAAAATCATTAAAAAATTATTGAGAGATGGATATTAATGGGTGAATTCAAATTTTTCAAAAATCTGCTCTACTTATTCTGTGTAAATATGTATAAAGAAGATTTTCCCCACTCTCTCATTCATTTGGTCAAAGCGTTCCAGAGCAGTGCTACGTGCTTTGAGGTGATATACAAAAATTGATACTTCAATCCAGTGATTATATTACAGACTTATAAATCAAAATATAGGAGCCAGGGAGGTGCTAACATGTGGTTTTTTATGTATATTTTTGAGGTATAAAGTTGTTTTTTATATAGTTTTAAGAAAATAATTATACTAAATTTTATTTTTTTAGGCTTTAACCCCTTAATACTAGTCTTAGCAAACAAATGGAATATTTATTTAGTTCTCATAAATTTAAACTTCTTAATATACAAATTGTTTTTTAAATATTATTACTTTATTTCCAGATAATCACGAGTTACCTAAAGGAACTGTTATAAGCTTAGGAATTTATCAAATGCACCACGATCCTGATGTCTGGAACGATCCTGAAACGTTTGATCCTGATCGCTTTTTACCCGAAAATGTACGTGTTAGACATTCATATTCGTATGTTCCTTTTAGCGCTGGACCTAGAAATTGTATTGGTCAGAAGTTTGCTCTTCTAGAAATGAAAACTGCGTTGACAGCGATTTTAAGAAAGTGGGAAGTTAGAAGTGTTTTGAATCATTCTAAAGTAAAGCCTGTACAAAACATTATTTTGCGACCTCACGATGAAAGAATAGATTTGATTTTTACACCACTTAATGAGACTTGAATAATAAATGAAATATACTGATTTTGAAATGTGATTATAATCAAACTTATTTTTACATTTATATGTGATCTTTAGTAGTCATAAACTGAATTGTGAAAAATGTTTGGTAATCATAAACTGCAATATGATGAATTTTTACTATACAGCATTTAACTTAAGTAGTTAAGTAAGTTTTGTCTAAGCTAGCTAAATTCAAACGCGTTTCGCGTTTTATTTTTCAGATTATGATTAAAATATTTTGTACGATTGATTTTTAAATCAATCATTTATCAAGATTATTCGATAATTTTGATGAACAAGAGAAGAGAATTTTTACATGCAATTTTAATTTTAATTACTTATCATTTTACATGTTAACCAATAAAATCATCGATTATTACAAATTATGTTTAAAACTTGTTTATAATTGAAGCGTTGCAAATAAAAATGCTATTTTTAGAACGAGGAAAATGAACAAATAAATTATTTAGCTTTTACTCTTTTTCAAACCGTATTTCACTTACTATGAATCCATTTTTATGTTTAAAAACTTTATGTCGTAGTTAAATGCGTATATTTATGTATGAACCATAATAAATCTTGCGTGTATGTGTATACCAACGTATAAAACAACAATAAAATTTTTTAATGTATTTATAAACATATAGTTTACTTCTTTTTCATAACTATCGAGTACCACAATAAATAATAATATATAAATCAAAAATTAAAATGAGAAAATAAAACTACATAAAACGATCTCTTATTTAGTTTAAGTAGTGTTTGCAGTTCTCTTGTAGGTAACATATATAGTATAATGAGTATACTTATTTATATTACTTCATTATATATATATATATGGAATCGCGAGAATTTTACTATTGGAGTGTCCTTAGTTCAATTATATTTGCCATCTGCAGATGATTTGCCGCCCGAGCGAAACGAGCGATAATTATGTTTTTATAAATAGCAATTGCTTGAACAATTTTCGACTCATTACATTAACAAAATAAAAGAATGCTATATTCGATTCAACGTGATATATTCTGATAACAAGATTTGATCTTAAATATTTCTATGATACTACTTGAACTAATTTGAAACTTTAGTTTTACGAGAAAAAATTAATGAATAAACACCGAAATCGTGATTTTTTAATGTGTGAATTTTTATTTTAAAAAGTAAGTCTTACAAAAAAAATAGTAAATCTTTTTTGCTTAGAATTATGTAAAAAATATAAAATCATTTTGTTACACTAAAAAAGTTTATTCAATACAAATTAAAAATGATTTTTTTTATAACAAATTATTGGTTGGTTTTCAGTATTTTGAAAAGTAGACATTCAGAAGACCAAACTACGTAAGATACACTTTGATAGAGCCACGGACTTTAAAAATATCACTATATCCCATCCGACTCCTAGGCTATAATGCACATGTAGCAGTAGTATTTAATTTCTCATCATTGTCTTCATAATCATTAATGTTTCATGATTATTACAAGCAAGATCTAACTTCAAAATCTGTCTACTCCTGATTAGTTGCTGGATTAATCATCAATGAGCTCGTGCAGTTTCGGAGAATCTCGCTTCATTCAGGTTGTATGCGCATCAGATTTATAGTTCTATGTAGCTGTTGGGTGGGAGTATCTATCATATCGTTTCAACTAGTCGAGGAGTTCGGATGTCTGAATTCCCTCTTGTATTATATTGAAAATTTGAAATATTGTAAGTTTACTGAGATTCTTGACAAACTATTTATTGAGATTTAAACTGAAAAGAAACTACTATATGAAATACCAGATTTATAATTTTGATAAAACGGATCGCTCCCACTCGAAGTCTAACAATATATCATTTGAACTGAAGCAACGGAAGGATATCATTATGTAAACGATTTTGTGCTTTTATTGTATATGTATTGACCCTAATGTATATTTTAGTCAATTTCTTACTAACTTATTGACATTGCACTTATGTAAATAATCTGTTTATGTTTGATTCTTGCTTCATACAAAAGTGCAATGTGTTTGCACCGTTTAAAC
Source organism: Torymus texanus (assembly GCA_036873485.1). Taxonomy (NCBI): domain Eukaryota; kingdom Metazoa; phylum Arthropoda; class Insecta; order Hymenoptera; family Torymidae; genus Torymus; species Torymus texanus. The sequence goes on from JAYJLV010070010.1 coordinate 5,899, forward strand.
ACGAAAATTAAAAAAAATTCTTTTTACAACATTTAAAAATATCTATTTATAATAAGAACTAGTAGGATATGCAACTTTTAGATTTGTAATATAAATTTTTAATTAAGTATTACACAATTTTCTCAACTCAAGTACAATGAAAAGTGTTTTTCTTACAGATCCAGCAACAATTTACTTCATTGTGATATCATTTTCAAAAATATTAAATATCAATAAAAGTGCTAAACTTATTTAATAAATGAATGTAAATGAGATAACAAAAATGAATACAGTTTTGATGTCTGTCGAATTTCTGGTATTATTTTGTGTTATTGTTCAATTTTTACTATGGATATTCAACTATTTCTCTTTGCGTAAAAAGATTAATCTTATACCTGGCCCAAAAAGTATACCACTCGTTGGAATGGTTTGGAATATCCGAAATATTCCCTCTGAAGGTATGTTTCAAAGTACTATAAAGTTGTTAAATTACTAACAGTAAGATTTATATGAGTTCTGCGTCATAAATATTTATACATTTATATTAAAAATTGTGTAGTTTGTGTAATGTTACATAATAAGAGAATCTATTTTAAATTGTAAATAAGAAAACTGGTTGATTGTAATCATTATCTACATAAACTAAAAAATCCATTTATTCATCTGCAATCGGTAACACGACTATTAAAAAATTAACATAAGCGTCACGGAAATTGGTCGTTATTTCAATTCTATTTTTACTCTAAAATGAATGAAAATATTACACCTGAACGTGATTAATTAAAGTTTTGGCGAAAGTGTAATATAAAATAACTCAAAATTTAGTATTTTTACTTAGTAATTAATAATTTTAAGAACGTTATTGAATACGAACTAACTGGCAGTAAGCGTGGCTATTATGTAGGCTTGTTTTGCAAGTTAAACGCACCGTGCTGAGTCATGATGAGCTTGACCATGGAAAATGATGCGAGGTGATGAAGACTGCTATGAGAGCAGAGTATTTTGCTCTTAAAATATAACAACAATTACGCGCGATAAAACGTGTCATATGTTACTTCCATTATTGACTTTTACGATCACTTTATATTAGAACAAAAATTATTATTTCACTGTTTAGATTGCTTTTCTCATTGTTAAACACATCATCATAAAATAGATTATGACATTTGCTATTTTCTTTATTTTAAAATTTTTTCATTTTCATTTTTTAACTGAAAATTTTGTTTGTCTGATAGATATGTTTACATGGCTCCTGGATTTATGTTTTCAATATAAAAATGGAATAATGGCTACTTGGATAGGTACCCAACCCACGATTCATGTAAGAAAGCCTCAACAAATAGAAGTATGTATTATCACTTTGCTATTATGCTTTTCTAGGTTATAATATTATAAAAATAGCTCAAACATGTAATTTAATTAATCAATTATGTTCAGGTAATATTACGAAGCCAAACACTAATAAGAAAATCTAAATTTTATGATTACATATCACATTTTCTACGAAATGGTCTTCTTACATCTACCGGTATGAAACATTTTACTATTAAACTACAATTCACGCAATTTCAGAAATCCAGAAAATACACATTTTCTTTATAGGCGATGAATGGCATCGAAATCGACGATTAATAACACCTGCATTTCATTTTGCGGTTTTGGATAACTTTGCTGTCACATTTACTGAAAAAGCTGATATACTAAACGACTGTATTAAAAAGGAATTCGATGAGAACCCGAAAAAATTAATAAATATTTATCCTTTATTTCTCAGATATACGTTAGATACAGTTTGCAACACAGTTATGGGTTTAGACATGGATATACAACGGAACCCAGTAAATGAATACTTCGATTCGTTACATAGGTTATTCTCGGATATTTTTCTTAACCTTACATTTTGAATGATAAATAATTGAAGATACTTTTTATCTTAGATTTGGAGAACTTGCAGTCGACAGATATTTGAATTTTTTTAATAGATATGATATTATTTTTAATCAAACTAGTAAAGGAAAAGAATATAAGCAGTGTATTGAAAAATTGCATGCATTTACAATAAAGGTAAAATATTCGTTATTTTCATAATCAGATACACTAATCTTTTAAACTGTAGATTACACAATATTATTAAAAGACAAGCTAGTGTATAGAATACCAACCTCTATTATGCGATCTACTGTATCGGTCGAACAGAAGTGATTCGTTAAAGCTCAATTATTACTACAATTAGTGATTTATCAAAATTGGTTTGTCCTACGTAATGTAATTATATCAATCATTTTGCAAATTTTTAAGGTATCGCGATATTGTCGACGCAAAATTTTGAAAAATGATTGATAATTATATTATGCAGGTCAAGCGAATTGAGATAAGTCGCTAATTATAGTAATAATTGAGTAATAATGAATTACTGCCTTTAGACCGGTAAAGTAGGTCGTAAGATAGAGGCTGGTATTCTACACCGTCTTAATAAATTATGTATAGGTAATTCACGAGAAGAGTGCTTCAAGAAAGCAAGAGCCTAACATTAATGAAAAGAAAGTTCGTAGCGATGAAGATGATAATGGTAAATTAATTTTTGATTTCACATTTCATACTGGTATGCATTCATTTCAATATTTCTTTCATCTTTTTTTAGGTAAAAGCAAAAAAAAATCATTTTTAGATCTATTGATGGATTTAAGCGAAGCTGATGAGAATCCATTATCTTTAGAACAGTTGCGAGAACAAGTCGATACATTCATGTTTGCGGTAAGGTTTTTAATATAGTTTCTTTAAAGTATCTGTCAAAAAGTGTAGACAATATATAATTTTTTTATATATGAACAATATTATGATTTTATCATTTATATTTAGGCCCATGATACTACAGGAGTTGCAATTAGTTGGGCAATATTCTGTATTGGTAACAATCCAGAAGTTCAAGAAAAAGTGCATGAGGAACTGGATTCTGTATTCGGTAACGATGATCAGCCAGCTACAAAACATCAATTAGCAGAATTAAAGTATTTAGATAGAGTTATAAAAGAAGCTCTCCGATTGTATCCCAGTGCACCAATTGTCAGTAGACATTTAGATCATGATGTTATAATAGGTAAGAATTCATAAAAAAAAATTTTTATTCGTACAATCACGATGCTATTATCTGATTACATATGAAATACGTTATTTACATTTGCAGATAACTATACCATACCTAAAGGAATAGAAATAAATTTACATATTTATCAAATGCATCACGATCCTGAAGTTTGGGAAGATCCAGAAAAGTGTGATCCTGATCGCTTCCTACCAGAAAACAGTCGCGCAAGGCATCCTTACTCGTATCTTCCTTTCAGTGCTGGACCACGAAATTGTATTGGACAGAAGTTTGCACAGTTATTATCAAAAGTTGCTCTTACTGCCATTTTAAGAAAATGGGAATTCAAAAGTGAATTAAAGCCATCAGAAGTAAAAATGTATCCGACATTAGTTTTGACGCCTTATAATGAAACAATTAATGTATATGTTAGACCTAGAAAAATCAAGAACTAAAATTATTGTAATACTGTCTTAGCTTTAAAGATATCGATTTCTTAAATTAGAATATTACAAAATTTATTCATGACACGATATATTTACATATATCATCGAAAGACATTTTTATATTTATTTTGAATTCGAAATTTATGTGTACTCTATGAAGGGTTCGTTTAGATTAGATATGATTGAATTTTTCATTAAAAAACTTGATTATAATCGTTAGAATCAATTATGTTTCACTATGATAATCTTAAACAGATGTACTTAACGAGCAAATCAAAAACTAGAAATAAAAACTTACTATTGCCAAAAATGAATAAATCAATAAGCGACAAAAACAGTTACACTGTAGCTATCAAAGTATAGAACAACTTACCAAATAATTTAAAGTGTTTAACAGGTAATAAAAACTTGAAAAAAGCAAATCTAAAAGAATGGGTAAAAAATAACATGTAAAATGAAAAATGACTGCTGGAATTGTTTTGTTTTCAGATAAAACAGCTTATTATTGTGATTAATTATACACACACACACACACACACACACACACCAAAAAGTTTTTAATGTATTGAGAAATTTATATTGTTGTTAAGGCGGCTTCTTTGCTATGCGTATACAAATTTTATGTAATGTTATATAACTACGATAAACATAATTTGGGATTGTAGTTTTAAGTTAGTTTTTTAAGTAAATTTTGTCAAACGCGTTTTTTTTACAAAATCTTAGCCTTAAGTCTTTTTATGTACCAGCCTATGTACAGGTAACTACGTTTACCTCTATAGGATTTTATCTCTGTAAATTTTTATGGTCTATAAATATAATATAATATAATATAATATAAAAAATTTAAATGTGATAATTTAAGTGTGTTTTATTTGTAAAACTTTTAGCGTAGCAATATTAATGTTTTTATAAAGTTATTGTACTTAATGAATGAAATATAATATTATATATAATTTCAAACTTATATTTTTCTATTTTTTTTTAAATTTCGCGTGATTTTATTTCACCCGAATTGCGACGTGGATAGTTTAGGAATATTATCTTTTTATTTTTTATTTGCCTGAAGATAACTTTTATTTCGAAAACTACCACAATAAAACTTTGTCGATAAAAGCGAATGCTGTCGCCCGTCCGGAATAATGCTTGACAGCAGCACCGGTTTCGTTCACCGGTACCGATGTCGACAAAACTACACGCAAGCCTATCATGCTAAGCAGTGTGTTTTGATCCTGTGTGAAAGTGACAGTCTATGCAGTATTTTTAAGTAAATATTTTGGATAGTATATTTTTAACAAATATAGTCGAACAACAGCATAACAATCAAATAGACCACTGTGAATTTATTGGCAATTAGCTTAATTTATTGTTCCATTATATTAATTATCAATGCCAAAAAGTGATGGGTAAGAAAATTCTATCAAAATTTGACATTGCACTCCCACCTATCGAATGAAATATAGAAAGCTATCAAAATTTGTCGTCATTCCTAGGCATATGTAACCTTTATTTTATTAACTATTAAAATTAAGTGTTTCATAACCTCAACCTATTTATTTGCAAAATTTGTTACAATATTTTTTTATATTCAATAGATATAATTAAAATATTATATATCTTAGGAAATTATGACGTCAAAAAAGGTAACAAAATTTTAATTTGAAATATCTTTATAATATACAAGTCAATCCTTTTCACAACTCAGCCAATGGATGTATTCAAATTCTACTTCTCTACAAACTTTTAAATACTCCAGTTATCGCGCGGCAAAGAAAATCACTTTTTTTATAAATTATTTTTTTCTTTGAAAGTAATCAACAAAATAACATTAAAATTTAGCAAATCATACTAATCTTTATAATTCATAACGAAAAAAAAAATATGTCAATATCTTTATTATTTTCGGGGTACGACCTATTTACAAACCTTTACGTTTTCATAAATAACTGAGGACTAGCTAAAGATAGCTGCACGATTTTTTTTAATTTGTAGAGATTTTTATCCGACATGAAGTAAATTCATAATATGTAAATAATATTAGCCTTAAATCGTAAAAAAACAGACTTTGTCATATATGAAATTTCACGTGAAATCTCATGTAAGATCATATGTTATATTTTATTTTACCTGAGAAAAACATGCAAAACTGTCTGCTAAATCTCATAAGATTTCATGTACTATTTCATATAAAATTGAATGTAAGAGTCTGTATGTCGCTTTATAGGTGAAATATTTTTCCCAAAAAAAAAATAAAATTTTTTATTTTAGAAATTGAGTTTTTCTTGATATTTATATCTATTGAAAATTGTTAGAGAATGTATTACTACTAAAAAATAACATTTTATTATTGAACTTCCACGGAATGAGGCAAAAAATATGATAAATTCTTACTTATCACGAATAACATTCACTTCAGTCACCTGGTAAATGTGTTGTGTATTTCTTGGTTATTATTATTATCATCACGTGATTGAATTTAATTTAATATCAGGATAAAGAATATGTGACAGTAATTTTTACTATTAATTTGACTAAGTATAATATTAATCCATTGCAGACTTATAAATCATTACTGTTATGTTAATAAATACCCAGTTATCAAAAATATAAAACAAGATGTCGATGTATTTTGCAATGCTCAGCATATGGATATTACCTATTGTGAAGCTTATATCAGTGGCCACTATTACAATAATTATAAAATTTTTGATAGAATATTTCTATTTAAAATACCAATTTAGAAATGTACCTAGCATTGGTGGTTTACCATTTATTGGTGCAGCTTGGGAGCTTTCAAGAATACCGACTGAAGGTGAGCAGTGAATTAAAAAGTTTTGAATATCAGTTGATGATAAAGACCTTTTTTATATTCTTAAATCAAATGGCAATAACGGTGTTATATACAAGTAACTGTGAATAATAAATTTGTTAACATTTTTATCAAGCAGTTTTATTGTTATTTGATTTTCAATAATTAAGAATTCATAATTATACATTTAAATTTTGTGTTTTATCTTATATACTTACCATATCAATCTTTTTTTCAATTCGTGATTTTTAAAATGGTATAAATTTCTATAATTTTTAATTCGAAATTAATATATCATTTCAATCTATCATTCTCAACATATTTAGTAATATCATATATTGCTGTGTAATTTATTAAAAAATAATAATAATTTTAATAATATTTTTTACGACGTGTTCAGATCAACAAGAATGGTTTACACAAGCAGCATTAAAATTTAGAGGCAATGTTTTCATCACGTGGATGGGTACAAAACCTTTTGTTAATATACAAAAACCAAGACATATGGAGGTACGTTTTATATTTTAGATATTTTATGCTAAAAATCCTAAGCAAAGAACATTAATTTATTCAGACATCAAAGAATTATTCGGTAAAATATATAATAATGAAACACATTCACTATTCACTACAGAAATAAATTTCCATCAATTTGTGTTGATATTCATTTTTCTAATATTTTATTTTTCATAGGCTCTTCTTCCTAGCACTGTTAATATAAAAAAATCAGTTATCTATGACATGATAACTCCTTGGTTGGGAAACGGACTTTTAACATCAACAGGTGATTTGCAAGCAATGTGCTCTCTTTATAAGTATTATAAAAATTGGTAATATGAATTATTTTAAAGAAATATTTTTAGGCGAAAAATGGTTTCATCAGCGACGTCTGCTGACTCCCGCATTTCATTTTCAAGTGTTAGAACAATTCACGGAAGTTATGAATGAAAAGGCAGATATTTTGAATGAATGTATAAAACACTTTGTGAAAACTAATGTAAATGAATCCTTGGACGTTTTTGCATTCGCTTCGAAATTCACTCTCGACGTGATCTGTGAGACAGCAATGGGTGTAGACATGGACGCACAGCGAAAACCCCCCAGTGTCTATTCCGCGGCGTTACATGAGTACGCAATTTATTTTACATGCACGTATTGATATAGATTACAAAAAAGTATTTGTTTGCTGTATTTTGCAGATTTTCCTATTTGGTCATGGAACGTTATGTTCGTCCTTGGTACGCGTCGGATTTTATTTACTCAAAGACCAAAGATGGACAAAGATTCTACAAAGCTATACAAACAATGCACAATTTCAGCATGAAGGTACAAATTTCTATTCCCTTAAAATACGTTTTATTTTGTTTAATTTTCTTTATTTTATATTTAGGTAATTAAGGAAAAGTTAGATAAAAGAGGAAAGGTGCAGACCTCTGAAAGTAAACTCGAAGATGATGATGAAGAAGAATTCGGTATTATAATTATGATATTAATGATATGTTTACTTTTTATTGGCCACATATTAAGTGTTCTACTTTAGTTTTCGTAGGTAGAAGAAAACACAAAGCATTTTTAGACTTATTATTAGAAGCCAGTGAAATCGATGAACATCCACTGTCCATTGATGAGATCAGAGAACAAGTTGATACGTTTATGTTTGCTGTAATATACTGAACACGTATTTAAAAAAAGAAAGCTTTTACTCCTCACATCTATCATACTTCTTTTCTAAACCACATAATTCTGTTCATTTTTCATAACACATATATATAGCATCTACATTTATGGATAATTCTTATCACAGTACAGAAAAAAATATTCATTAACAAGTGTATTCCATTAACAAAAATAAGGGCCACGACACGACAGCCACGGCAATTAGCTGGACGCTCTTCGCGCTTGGCAACGAGCCAGAAGTCCAGGAGCGGTTGCACGAGGAGCTGCGCGACGTTTTTGCCGACGACGCCGATAAGCCGACAACGGCCGCCGAATTAACGCGGCTGAAGTACTTGGACCGCGTGATAAAGGAGACTCTCCGACTGTACCCAAGTGCGCCTTTCATTTTCCGTGACTTATGCGAGGATGTGGTGTTCGGTACGTGAACAGACTTTTTATAACTCACATTATCATGATTTGCAAGAGTTTACGATGTACCGCGTCAGACAAAAAGATCTTTATTGTATTTTTTTATTTTTTTTTTTTTTAAGAACGAACCAACTTCATGAATTTGTATGTTTTTTTTATTTAAAAAAATTAATTTATATTTTAGATGGACTTAAATTTTCCAAAGACACTTCTGTAATAATCAACATATTCGACCTGCATCGAGATCCCGAGATATGGGAAAATCCTCTGGAATTTAATCCAGATCGCTTTTTGTCCGAAAATCTGAAAGATAGGCATCCTTACGCGTACATTCCATTTAGCGCCGGCCCGCGCAATTGTATTGGTCAGAAATTCGCCCTTTTGGAGCTGAAAATCGCATTGTCGGCGATACTGCGCAAGTGGCGCGTGAAAAGCGCAAAATCGCCTAAAGAGATTAAATTACAAAGTGACCTTGTTCTCAGAGGTTCCGAACCACTAAAGTTGTATTTTACACCTATCACAATTAGGTAAATGTGTTGATCGGTGTAAATTATTTATTTTTTACACGGAATACCTGAAATGTACTAAGGAAAAATTACGATAGTACTTATATGTGATGGGTATAAGAAATTTTTTCTTTTTTTCTGAATTATAGGATCCGCGTTATATGTAAAAATTTCCAACTGTGAAATATTGTCTGATAATATTTTATATATATATTGTTATTTTGTAATATAAAAGTTAAATTAGATAAGATTAAAATTTAATTATAATAACTATCGTAATGTATGTCTTATATTAATCTTAAAAAATCCGGAAACCAATCCTAAAAAAATATTGATAAGCTGTTCAATCATATCAGTAGATAAAAAATATACCTAGATTATTTTGCAGTTCAAGCACGCTGTGTTACGTGACAATCTTTTTAAACAGCAAATGCATGAAAACAAACCATTTTTATCTTTCTACATTGAACAAATTATTTTAATTAGCGTAAAAGTAATAATAAGATCTATATGCATGGTAACATTTGTCTTTGAACCGTAGAAATCAATACTAATTATTTTTTACAGACCATTTATTTGCTTAACGACGTACGCAGCTCGTACTTGTCGGGATAAGGCAGATTTCTGCATTGTATCCTTGAACGCGTGACCGAGAAAAGACACTTATATGTGAACGGAGGCGCCACTTTTCAGGGCTTTTTCTACTTAATCTACTTTACTTGGCCGTACGGTGCTGCCACGGTAGCGAGACTTGTAATTATTTTGAAGGTAGCATACGTTATATGGTTTGGAGTTTGGACTTGAAAATATCAGCTGTTTTCAATAAACGTATTAAGAATATCAAATTAAACGTGCCAAGAGATGATTAATTGAAATCAAAACACTTTTCGACATTTCTAAAAAGCAATGATTTTGCACGTAGCTGTAAAAAAACATAACCCTGTTGTTTATTTCTTGCACATCGTTGATCTCCGATTACCCTAGTAATTACAATGTCTACTACAAATCGTGTGTATATATAAGATCGG
>JAYJLV010070031.1:0-15828 GCA_036873485.1 Torymus texanus
ACGCACGGGACGCCCGAAAACGGCCGTGACCGACGAAATCGTCTCGAAAATCCACAATATCATCCTAGACGATCGTCCATTGAAGGTACTACATTTTGCGTAATATTTTGGGTATGCGAAAGCTGACTGCTCGATGGGTGCTGCGTCTCTTGACAGTCGATCAAAAACGGATTGGTATGAACATTTCTCAGGAGTGTCTAGACTTATTCAAACGTAACCCCTCTGAGTTTCTTTGACGTTTCATTACTGTATATGAATCATGGATTCATCATTACACGTCAGAAACAAAGCAGCAGTCTAAACAATGGATTGGAGCAGGAGAAAGTGCGCCAAAAAAAACCAAAACAGTTCCATCTGCCGGAAAAGTCATGGCAACGGTCTTCTGGGATTCTCGTGGTGTAGTGCTCATAGACTACTTGGAAAAAGCCAAAACTATCACCGGGGCCTACTACTCTTCACTACTGGACAAATGGAATGATGCAATCAACGTTAAACGTCCCCATCTGGCAAAAAAGAAGGTGCTGTTCCACCATGACAATGCACCTGCGCACACGCATCGCGTTGTTGCAGCAAAACTCGAGGAACTTCGATTCCAAGTGCTTCCCTATGCCCCGTACTTACCAGATTTGGCTCCTAGTGATTTTTTTCTTTTTCCCAACTTGAAGAAACGGCTGGGGGGGGCGAAGATTTACTTCGAATAAAGAGGTTGAAGCTGAGATGAACGCTTATTTTGCAGACTTGGACGCATCTTATTATTCCGAAGGTATTAAAAAGTTTGAATATCGTTGGACTAAACGTATTGCTTTGCAAGGAGATTACATAGAGAAATAAAAAAAAAATGGCTCAAAAATCTTGCGTTTTCTTTACCAAGCTGAGAACATTTCGAACTACCCTCGTATTATTTATTTCGTACGTGGTTTGTGACGTGCTCGTTTTCACATTAAAATATATTTCTCGAACCTTACAGAAACGTTCCTTGGATGGTTACAAAAAAATGTTTCCGGAAAATTTTTGTATGATTGCCTCTTATATTTCTGCAACTTTAAGAAAAAATGTCTATTTTGTAACGGCCTTGAACAAACATTTAGGAAATGTCTCTGCAATCTTTTCAGAAGCTCTCGAAAAATATGGCCGAGTCTTTGTCAAATCGAGAGGTCAAAAAATAAATTTTCTTAATTTTAATGTTTTTTTGTATTTTTTGCCAAGTTTGATTAATTTATAACTCCTCAGGGGAGAATTTTTCACGATATACCTAAGAAGAGATTCTTTTTTGTAACACTTTCTCAGTTTTCCAATAAATATACTTTCAAAGCCAATAAAAAGGGGTCAACTCGGCGATCGTTCGAAAAGGAGACATCTCATGCGCTTTTTTCGGATTAATGTTAGAAATACTATGTCACAGGGTAGTTTTTATTCACCAAGCGCGTTCATCTATGCGCCTTGGTCCTTCGAACCTGGGTCTTTCAGTTCACTTCTCATTAACCCAGTGACCAGATCAAGTTTCGACGCTGCAACGTCATGCAATTGCACACTTAATCTGGTTAGTTACCGTGCAACACGCAAGTCTGTGTCTTGCGCTTTATTTCTCGCCAGTGACTTAAACTGACCTTTAGTCACTGGGTTTGTGTGCCGGCAGCTCAGTTCACCACGATGCACTTTCCCTAGTGCAACGACCGCGATGGCGGCGGGAAACGGAGAAAGACAACTAATTAATGAAAGTTAGCAGGTGTTACACATAAACGGTTTCGGATAGTTTACGCTACTTAATAGGTGCGCCAGCACTAAGTACGCGGCGTCAGCTGCTTCGATATCTGATGTCGCGCTCGCGATATCGAGAGAGTAGCCGTGCTCGCTGCGCGACACTCACATACGTAACTGAGCACGAGAGAGAGAAAGAGAGAGAGAGAGCAGACTACACTGCCTCATCGTCTGCGCACTTTCCGCGTGCACTTGCCTATGCACTTGCAACGGCCGACAAGTTGAACTTGAAATATGTCCGTCGTGGTCGCACATCCGACGGAAAGCTGGAAGTGTTGACTTCGAAGACCGCAGTGGCGAGTGATACTATGTGCGGCCGGTAATACAAGCCTGTCGCACTTAGCTGTTATGTCTTTGCGCACGTATAATTATCTTAATACGCGAACACACGTATAAAACACGACGTAATCCGATTTTAAGCGTAGAAAACTCGCAATAGAATCGAGGCGAACGAAACGATTCGAAATCTTTCGTTACTTCGACGATAAATAGCCGAGCAAAGCAAAAGACTCGTCTCAACTTTCAACTGCTAGTGATCACGTCGATACAGCTCGAATTCTGCATCGACATGCTATCTCGCGTTCGTGCGCGTGAAATATTACAATTACAGGCGATTACCGTCGTCGGTACGGCATGCCGTGACACCACCCACCCAGATGTCGCGTATCTGCTAATAGACGACTCTGCTTCAAAATCCGATGTCGCCTGTACCTAAAAAAGGTTTAGGGCTCCTAACTCTTAATTACAGCGACGATATGGCCCACTCTACTTGCTATAAACTTGATGTTTTTGACGATAATAAAAAGGATTGAGTAGGTCATGGCTCTTGGCATTAGAACAGGTTTCGGGCTTCCGGACGTTCGGATGTCCACAAAAGAAGCAGAGCCTAGGCTTCCTTGATTGCCTAGGCTTGCCTGAGAAGCACCGCCCGGAAAAAGTGCCCTTGGTGGTAGTGGCGCTTCCGGAGCGACGTTCCTGCTCCTCGAAGGCCTCCTTCTCGAAACGCTTCTCTGTCGGTTCCTGGGTCGGCTCGAGCGTTTCTCTACGGCAGGCGACCTACCTCGAGTGGGCGCTGGTCGATGTTCGTTCTTTACAGCCCTCTCCAGAGCTTTCGCCTGCTCCAAATTGGACCCGAGCCGCCTCCTTCTCCTTCGCCTCGCGGAGACAGGAGCCTTTTACAACGCCTCGCAGCTCTTCTGAGCTTCACGGGCTCTTCTTTCCGCCCTCTGCTTGCGGAAAGCTCTCGTCGCCGCGTGCTCTTCTTTTCGAGCGGTGACGAGGTGAAACCAGGCAGTAGAATAGCCTCTTGCCCCATCGTAGTCGTGGAAGTTGTCCCACTCCCTCATGACTGCTTCTTTTCTTTCTCTAGCCTTCTTGGTTATCTCGCGCAATACTACCAAGTCGGCTGCGAGTTTTCCCCAAGCAGCTGTCATGGGGGAATCGACGCCTTTCTTCCGCGACTCATTCTTCTCCGCAAGCTTCTTCAAATGCGGAGAAGTTTGAGCGAGGCTCTCAGCACTGGCCCAGCTCAAGCGCTTTTCCGTCTACACAGGCTGATATACCTGTGCAGTCGGGTTGGCCGGTTCGTCTTCACTGTTCTGGCTAACAACCAGGGTAACGAGGTCAACATTATCCGAAAGGACTTCGGGTGCATCATATCGCAAGATGATCTCGTCCGTAAATTCTTTCCGGATAGTCTTACCTTTGGATTTCCGAATGGGGATACATTCTACTCATCTAGTAAATCGTTCTTGGAACACCAATATATACTCGTATCCAGCTTTACTCCAAAAGGTCCTATTATATCTGCTGCGACGACTTTCCAAGGCGTATGGATAGTTCTTCGCCCCATTAATCATAGAGGAGGCCGCTGTTCCACTTCCACTGCTGGCATACCTAACAAATTCTCACGTGTTCTTTTACTGACTGGGCTCTGGTACGGTTGCTCAACGGTAGCTGGGCTCTAACCGTAAAATGTACCTGGGGTGTCGATGCCCCATCTTAGTCCGAGTTTGCTGAATATTAACACGTAAATGTGTTTTGTAGGCGCACCTTGCCCCTTTCCAGCCGAGGTCGCTCGTCGGCTATCCTGGTGATAGATGCTGCGCCTTGCGTTTGACCTTTTGCTCGCAAGGACCTATTTTCTTGAAGCATGATGCCGCAGAATTTCATAAATGTTTCTGGCACCAGGGATTTCGTTTCTGCTGACGACTTCATTTGCATCATCGGCTCGATGAACTGTGGAAGCGTCGTGTCGTCAGCTACAGAACTCTGGTTTGGTTCGACGCCGGAGTACTGTTGGTTTTGGTGACCATCTGCCCCTTTTCGTTTGGCGGTGAGTGAGGTGTAGTCATTTCTTGTATTGCCAATCTCGTTGCCTCAAGATTGGCTTTTGTTACTTCGTCTTCTGCCACCAAGGATAACGGATAAGGCTCTGCTTCTGAAGAGTCGCCTGTAATATTAGCCCATGCTGGTGGTAAGCTTGCCTTATTTTGCTCGTCGATAAACGTATTACGAAGGTTTTCGCTTTTCACTAACTGAGAGGCTTCGTCTTGTCCGTCTTCCTTTACGAAATCTTCCGGGTAATATTCTCCTAATAGCCACTGTGATAACCGGTTCATTTTATAAATTTAGAACCGGTAGTCTTCATTTCCAATGTCTGCAGGTTTTTGTCAATTTCTCTTGCCTGCAGACATTGGCACCAGTTACTAATGGCTTCTTCAATATTCTGTGCCATTTTTCTGTCTTGTTTCTGCTTTGATAATTCAGAGAGTGCTCGTGTGTGATTTATAGAAAATTGAAATCGCTCCCTAAGGCGCACCTTATTTGTGCAAATAAATAAATAAAATATTTAAACAATTTATAATATTTTTATTCTACCTATCATACACGCTCTGAATTTCACGGGGCGATTCGCAGTAGGTTAATACCTGTTGCCTAATTTCAAAACGCGCTGGCTGGTTTCCTTTTTAAATTGGCAAGTAATTGTTACTTCGATCCCTTTTAAGTACCAAATACAGGTATTGCCTTTGTCTTTCGGCAATGTTAATTTTTACAACAACAACATAAAAATTATAAAACGTCAAAAAAAATTTTTTCCTACCAGTAAGTTTACCGCGGGTTCAGTTCTATCCCTCAGTTCGATTATTGTCGATTGGTCCGAATCTACTGAGGCTGTTAACGGTACTAGCCTTTCTTAGGCTAGCAACTGGTATTGATTGAACGTTTGTCACAAAATTTGTCGAGTGTTCAATCCCTTGCTGCGTCTCTTCACAACCGTTTATTTCTAATGAAAAATCTAAAATCTCGCTCGTAAATTAATTTCGCCTAGGCACACCGTACCTAACTTTTATGTTAATGCCAACAGCAATTTTCCCGATTTTCTCTATAAAAATCTTCGGATTTTTATCCCGACAGGGTTGGCTGTTGGTTGTCTCTAGTATTTCGTATTGAAAACCCGAAAAAATATTAAAAAACCGAAAATAAAAATTTTGTGATTCGAACTTGGTGTCGTCCAAGCAACTTGCTGCAACCTCATGCAATTGCACATTTAATCTGGTTATTTACCATGCAACACGCAAGTTCGTGTCTCGCGCTTTGTTTCTCGCCAGTTACTTAAATTCACCTTTAGTCACTGGTTTCGTGTGCCGGCTGCTCAGTTCACCACGATGCACTTTCCCTACTGCAACGACAGCGGACGCGGTGAGGAACGGGGAAAGACTAAGGTCGCGAAATAATAACTCGGGCGGTTAAAATTAACAACAGACGGCTATGATTTCTTAAACAAATTAATGAAAGTTAACAATTTTTACAAATAAACGGTCTCGGTTAGTTTACCCTACTTAATAGGTACGCCTGTATAAAGTACGTGGCGTCAGGTACTTCGATATCTGACGTCACGCTCGCGGTATCGAGAGAGTAGCCGTGCTCGCTGGGCGACATACACACACACACACGTAACTGAACACGAGAGAGAGAGAGAGAGAGAGAGCAGATACTCCCGCGTCGTCCACGAACTTACTGGGCGCACTTGTCGATTGCAAACGGCCGGCATGGTGAACTTGAAAAATGTCATTCGTGATGGTTACGATCACCAGGATTACTCTCTCTCTCACTGTGCTCGCTCTCTCCGCACGAGAATGCCTAATCGAAGTCGTTGTCCAGGTACGACGAGCCTGAACAACTCTCTCTCGCTCTCTCTCTCACGCTGCAGCGCCACCGCTGCAGCGCAACATACGCACTATCACTCTTCTAAAATAGACGAAGCTACTCTCTACTTTTCGCGTGCCACGACCGGTAACAACAACATGGTTGACTTCGTTTCGTTGCGCGGCTGCTCCGTCATTCCCCTTGGCGTCGTTCGTTTGTGCGCCGTCCGAGCGCGCCAGGAGTCACGGTCAATCCAAACCGTGCGTGATTCGGATCACTTTTCCTACTCAACGGACTTTATGTATGCGCCCGTTACAATATTAATATCGAAGATGAAGATTACTATGTAGAAGTTAATTAGTGCAGTCCATTATTATGATACCTCGTTACTCATAAGAATAAGTAATATCATGTTATGGAATCCCTTATTTTCTTATATCAATCTAATTTAAAAAAAAATATTTCAGTGAATTTTGACTTATAACGTCATTAATTCTAACAATTTGAGCTCAAAATTTTTTTCAACGTTAAAGAATATTTATTGTAAGAAGATCGAATAACAGTTACTGTATTGCAGGTTAAGCAATTGTGATGCAGAAAACTTAATGTCTTTCAAGCCTCCACTCAGTTTGTAACCTGTAAAAAAATGCCACTAGAATGAAAAATGTTCACAGATCAAAATTAGCTATGTTCAGATGAATCTCACCTAGACTTTGTTTGTATCAACCTCACCACACCTACCCCTGGAGTTGAAGATGTTGCGGAGGTAGTAAATGATATTCCTGAAGGTGCATCTGAAGTGTAGTAGTTGCCTTTAACACGTCGACGGCCAAGAAGCTGGCTTTCATTATCAACGCTTACTTTACCACGTGGAGAATCCTCTTCGTCGCCGGATGCTAGCAGAATACATACATGCGCGCGTGGTGAGACCTACTATTAAGCCTGTCACACAAAATAAGGAGGATGGAACGAGATCAAGTGTGGTTTCGTATATACGCTCACGGAGAGTTCAAGAAGAAATGCTTTGAGTGCATGCACGAGCCAAAATTTAAAAATAGTTAGAAAATTAGCATTAAAGCAAGAGTTTTGATGTACCATCGAAAATAATAATAAAGTAACTAAACAGAAAATGCTAACCGTACACTGCTTCTATTATCCAAAAACTTACCGGGTGTCTAAAAATACTTGAGATGACATAATTTTAGATGAAAAATCGTTTCTATATAATATATTATTAGTTACAAGAGCTTTATAATACTCGCATAATTGTACTGCCAACATAAATCCCAAGAAAAAAACAGCGCGTGAGATGACTCCTTTTCGCAACGGCCGCCGAGTGGATCCATTTTCGAAACGGACGCCGAATTGACTCCTTTTCGAAGCTGCCGCCGGGTTGACCCCTGTTTATACAGGAACAACGGTATATGCTTTCAATTACATATATGCAAATGGAACATATAAATATATAAAATTAAAAGTCCGATCAAGACTATCACTACCGAAATATTCATAGAGATACCTCTTTATTGTACAAAAGTGTCCGTATTACACCTGGAATAATTAGCGATCGTTTTTTAATCCCATAAAATTCATCTTACTTTTGACTAGTTTGAAAAAGCCCTTCACTGG
The DNA here is from genome assembly GCA_036873485.1 of Torymus texanus. Classification (NCBI taxonomy): domain Eukaryota; kingdom Metazoa; phylum Arthropoda; class Insecta; order Hymenoptera; family Torymidae; genus Torymus; species Torymus texanus. Next base: position 7,537 of record JAYJLV010070031.1, read on the forward strand.
TTTAAAAAAAATATAGTTAAATCCTATGAAAAAATAACAAGAAAAAAAGTATATGGGTCAAACCAGCATCTTTTTAAAATTTTGAAATGGAAAGGGTGGGGTCCGAGATTTTCACCGCCATTAGGATATGTTAATGTACTACTAAAAATAATATTCTATACAAAATTTGAGCTATGTAAGGGCTTTAGAAGCCAAGATACCTCCATTTAAAGCACCCATCTTTCGGATAAATCGTTACATGACTAGACTTAGTAATTACTCAGCTGATCCATAACCTCATATGTGCAATGCCTTTTTTCTATTTTTGCCCATTTTCAAAGCTAACTAGAATTTTTAATTTACAATAGCTTTTCACGATTGGGAAAAAGTTTTCTTTGTCTTGAAAAGCATTTCAAAAGGGGTAAAAAAAAAGGCTAAAAATGTTCCGTTTTGGGACCTCTAAATGCAGGTATCTCGGCTTCTAGAGCCCTTACACAGCTCAAATTTGGCATAGAATCTTATGTTTATTAGTACATTAACATATCCTAATGGCAGCAAAAATCTCGGACCCCCCCCCCCTTCCGTTTCAAAATTTTAAAAAGGTGCTGGTTTATTCCATATGTAAGATATTTCAAAATACTACTTCATTTTTTAGCTAAATATAAATTAAAACGCTCAACGCTCAATTCAATGATGGAATTGTTCCCAATTTTTTCAATATTAACGGATTTTTTAACTCAAACGGAGCAGAATGTCGAAATATTGTTGTAGATTTTAATTATATTTTTTCAGTGCTGTGAAAGACTTTTTGAAACAAATCAAAAGTACGATGAATATTTTGGATCCTAAAACGATCGCAAAGAAGAGGTATTTCATTGAATATTTCGGTATAGATAGTCTTGATCGAACTTCTAATTATCTAAATTTATAGGTTATTTGCATATATGTAAGTAAAGTATTTTCATTGAAAAACTGATAAAATATTACAAAAAGAAACGATTCTTATGTCTATCGCAAAAAATTCTTCCCTGAAGAGTTATTAATTAATCAAAACCGGAAAAAAATAAAGAAGAAAAATCATTGAAATTCTGTTTTTGACTTCTGATCTATCCAGTAGTATCAGCCAAAGAAATCTGCAAACATTCAGGGCTATCTGGGATAAGTAACAGAACATTTTCTGAGAGTTTCAAACAAATCTATGTTTTGGCCTCTCGATTTGGCAGATATTCAGCCATATATATTTTTTATCTTGTTTAACGTCCTCTCATATAGTGCGAATTAGCGACGGTGGTTTGCAGTGCGTTAGTAACAGAGCACATATGTATGACACAGTCGTGCTTGTATTAGTCGTCGAAAATCTGGGACTCAAACTCTGCTTGACGAGTAATTAGTTCCAGTCTTACTGACCGAGCCACTGTAAACCTCTACTTCTAATTTATGTGAAGCTCTCGATCGAGATCTGCATTGGAATCGGCCTTTCGGTATTGATGCGCTCAGCGTAATCATTTTACTTGATCAATTCGACTCATAGATCAAGTGCATATGTAAGCTTTAACCCACCAAAAATCCGGTAAGAATTTTAAAAAAATTCTCTCAAAAATGTCGTCCTTGGAGATGGAACCCAAGCTTTCAGGAATGATTGTTTCAGGTGACAAGCACCTTGCTACATGACCCAAGCACTCCATGTTTACAAAAGATTTCTCGAGAACATTCCTTTTTCTGTATCAAATTTCTTCCAAAATATATTTCCCGAGTCTTACAGAAACATTCATCAAAAGGTTACGACCAAATGTTTTCGGAATTTTTTTGTATGATTGCATGTCATATTTCGGCAATGTTTGGGAAATATTTCTATTTGGACTAACATTTCAGGAAATGTTTCTGCAGTTTTTTTAAAGCTCTGAAGAAATATTGTCTGCAATTTTTCAGCAAACAAATTGATACTAACACATGAAATATTATAAAAAACCTTACAGAAGATTTCTTGTAATGATTTTTTCTACCAATCAAATTCCTTCCAAAAAATACTTCTCAAACCGTATAGAAACATTCCACAACAGATTATGTAAAAATTTTTTCCGCAATATTATTTTTTATTACTTCTTATAATATTTCTGCAATATTTTACAATATTTCTAGTTAGACTAGAACACTTTTGGTAAAAAATTCAGGAAATGTTGTTGCAATCTTTTCGGAAGTTCCTGAGAAATATTTTTTTCAATCTTTCAGCAAAGGAACAGATACTATTGCATACAATTTTATGAAATGGTTTACAATAGATTTATCGGAAAATTCATCATATTCTTTTCAAAATATATTTTCCGAGCCTTATCGAAACATTCCTCAAAAACGTTACTGAAGATTTCTTGTGAAGATTTTTACAACTGATCATATTCCTCAAAATATATTTCGTAAAGCTTACAGAAACATCTGATACAAGGCCGTACAAAAACGTTTTTGAAATATTTTTCATATCATTGCGTATAATATTTCGTCGAGTGGGAGGAAGAAAGTTCTATTTGAGCTGAGCGCTGAAAAAGGTTCTATTTGAGTCGAATGCTCAAGAAGGTTCTATTTGGAACGATCTTTCAAGAAGGTTCTATTTGAGCCCAGCGTTCAAGAAAGCTCAAGAAGGTTCAAGAAAGTTCAAGAAAGTTCAAGAAGGTTCTATTTCAGCCAAGCACTGAAAAAGCTTCTATTTGAAATACAATTTCTTTTTATCAAAATTTAAGGGGGCCTTCTAATGTGAACATTCAAGAAAAAAGCATATATTTGATAATTTTTTCTCGGAAACTACTGCATATAATCGAATAAATATTTTTCCCCTTAAAGGTATAATCCAATAGAATAAAAAAATTTTTCGGTGGTGAAAAACATTTATTTATTTATTTATAAAATAAAGTTGGAACATGAAAAAAAATGTTCTCTGCTGGTGCAGGTGATCCCAGCTCTCCTGGTGATCTGAAACAGAAAATGGAAAAACATTATTAATCTATGTTGTCGCCTCTATCGCCTGTATCTCAACTTTTTATTTTATCAGAAATTAACAAAATGACGGCGTTTCCGTGAAAGAAGTACTCTTTTCTGCACCATAAATCATGCGAAATTATAGGTTAGAAATAAGTTATCAACTACTTTGAGGTACGAGCGATAGCCATGATAGTGATGAATATTATGTTAAATTCTCAAGTCGATACGCCCTACCGTTTTTGAGAAATTACCTGCGCCAGGTGCAAAAATGTCGTTTCGAGAAAAACGCGTTTAAAGTTTTACAAGTTGAAAAGTCAAAGAAAAAATACCTTTTCAGCTAATCAGCAATACCCGGACCATACATAATACCTTCCTCTTGGTCGAAGAGCACATCTTCAGCAGCTCTAGCCTCTCTCCTGCTGATTCGGGCCGATTTTAATGAAAATGAGTTCCGCCGTTCTGCTTGCTTCACACGCCATTCCATTCCCAAGAGAGCAGTCCATTGTTTCTAAAATCTTTAGAATCGGTTTCTGGCCTTCGTTGAATATGCAAGCTGCAGTCTGGGTGGCAATTTCTAATAATTTTTGCCGCATTAAACTTGTTTAGGTGCCAAACGCCAAAAGCAAGCGTTGAAGCTTTCGTTGTTATTTTGCGTGTTGGAACCTAAACATCTCTCTAAATGTTCGTTCTGGCTCAGTTCTTCATAAATTGGTTTCAAGATTTCTTGAGTTTCTTTATTAAGAGCTGGTGGGTGTGAAAATAGAGTTCCCGCGGCTTTATGCTGTTGCCACTTACATCAGGAGCTTTCACCTTCGGGGCAGAAATGGTGTTGAGGCTCTGTATCGATGGAAATTTTGTGATAATAAGTGGCCCATATTTCTCTCCGCATATCTTCCACCGAATCAGGATGTCGTTGAATTGCTAAACTTCATCCTATTTTAGAAGAGACCGTTACTTAATCGTGAAAAGGGACACCTCTATTGTATATCTTGTATATCTGTATACATACAAGCAGGTATAAATACTAAACAGTTGTGCGAACGCTCGTATACCTACTCCGAAATCCGAGCGCGCGCAGCTAGCGAGCACAGTGGTGCACTCACTTCTGGAGCATTATAACTGATCAACAAGGTAGAAATCACTCAAACAGACTGTGGGATATCAATTCTATGGGTAAAAGCTATCGGAAAATGCAAAAAAAAAATCGATTTTTCCAACCCGTCACATTAGAAGGCCCCCTTAAGTTTGAAATATTACTTATAGATTTGAAAACAGATTAAAATTTATTATGAATGAATATTTATGATGTGAGATTTAGAGTTGCTTTTAATAAATAAATTGCATTTCAAATAGAAGCTTTTTCAGCGCTCGGCCTAAATAGAACCTTCTTGAACGCTCGGTCCAAATAGAACCTTCTTGAAGACTCTATCCAAATAGAACCTTCTTGAACGCTCAACTCAAATAGAACCTTCTTCCTCCCACCCGACGATTTTTGCATTATTTGGATACACTGTGAGAAAGATATTGTGATACGTGTTCAAAAAATATTGTTTATGCACGCATGATGATTTATGGGAAAACTGACACGAATCGTCCTATATGACTAATTTGTATGAATATATGTCTTATGACGATTATAGTACTATTTTAAATTGAAAAATATTATTTTTCACAGTTGAAAAGATTTACTCCACAATCATGAACTCTAAAATGGTTTTTATTTAGAATATAAAAACTAAAACGGTTAAAAATATTTTTATATTCTTAACATAAAATATATATTTTATCTACAATGGTGAGGGACAGAAACAGTTTTATAAATTAACACATAAATAATAATAATTTTTTTTCTCTAAATATTCTCAAAGTTTCCACCAAAACGTTTGGTGCCGGGAAGCTCTTCACAATCGGTTTCCTTATGCGAAACGGCATTTTTTTAAATGTTTTCCATAGTAATAATAAATATTTGTATCATAATTAAAAATGTGTATTTATTTCTTACGAAATGCTTATATGATTGAAGCAAACATATTAGCCATTATTGATATTACTACACATATTGGTTTTAGCAATATTCTTCTTTCAGTGTAATGTTTCTAGTTGGACTAGAACAGTGTTGGTCAAAAATTCAAGAAATATTTTTCAAATCTTTTAAGAAACTTCCGAGAATATTTTCTGCAAACAAATTGATACTTATACATGAAATAATATTATTAATATCTTTTGATTATTATAATAAAATACACCATTTAATTAATACACAGGCCTTATTTATTAAAATACAAAGAACTATATACGTATATATATATGGGTCAGACCAGCATCTTTTTAAAAATCACAAAAGTGGAGGTCTGAGAATTTTCCCGCCGTTTAGATATGTTAATGTACTATTAAGTGCTCTAGAAGCCGAGATATCTGTATTTAAAGGTCTAAAAATGGCTATTTTTTAGTAGTTTTTTACCCATTTTCAATTGTTTGTCAAAAAGCGAGTTTTGAATTTTTTTAACGTACAAAAAAAGAAATTCTTTATTTTTTTCGAGACCTTTAAACGAGGGGTTATACAACTAGGCTTAGAAATTACAGCGCTGCTACATAACCTCAAAAGTGCAAAGCATTTTTTTCAAATTTTGCCCATTTTCAAGACCTTGTAGAATCATCAATTTTCAATATTTTCGGACGTGTAAAAATATTAAAAATTGACTAAGCTACGTAACTTTGAAGTTAGCAATTTTCACAAAAATCTCTTTTTTTGGCTTTTTTAAATGCTAATAACTTTTTTCTATATTTTTTTTTCTTCTGAAAAATATCGGAAATTATTCTTTAAGTTATGTACAATAAACCCATATCAAATGTTATTTGTGTATTTTGGTACTAACATTGAGATACGTAGTTGAATTTTCATTTTTTTCATGATTTTTAATAAATTGTGCACTTTACTAATTGAATCATTATTAGGATTTTTGTTCTAAAAGTACGAACATCATATTTTTTTATAACATGTCATTGTATTTGCATGAAAACTAAGAAAAATTCACATTCATAATTAAAAAAAAAATTTAAAAGTCAATTAATAATTAAAATAATCAAAAAGAAATTTTTTGTTTATCCACAATTCTTTAACGTTATAAAATCGGCCCAAAATTGAAACTAAATTTATAATCAATGGTCTAAAAACATGTACATCCATCCCTAATGGATTCTTGCCGAAAGTGCCTGCTCAATTTTGAAATCCTTTAATTTCATTGAACAATTCGAGTGTAACCATTAACCTTAAATTGGAATCGGCCGATGGGATTCCAGTATTTTGAAACTGAGCAGGCACCTTTTTCAAGAATTATCCATCAAGCATGAGTGTACATAGTTGTGTTTTCTTGATAGCACTGATAATGAATTTGGTAGATATCAGGAAAGGAAATATTTTCCATCATGCACAATACTACCTAAGGTATATGAGTAGCGTATCATTGATCCTATATTAAAAGAGAGATGGGTATGAAGAGGCAGCCATATGCTTTTACAGAGCAGCCATATTGCTGAGCAAAAAATATTATTGGTTGAAACATATAGGGCCAACTTCATAGACTTCGCTGATTGGGCAAAGTAAAGCCATCTGACGCGCGTAGCGCGCCTCAAATTACTAGTACTTTAAATTCACTAGAGTTTAGTGCAGAGCGCGCTACGCGCGATTGTAGACACTGCCCTATCTTACCTACTGTATTAGGCCCGTTACACGCAGAAAGGTACGGAAAACAGATACAGTAAATAACATGGGTACTATATCTATATAAGGAACAAATGCTGTTCCTTATACATATAGATATAGTAACCTATATTATTACTGTATCTGTTCCCTGTTTTTTTTTGTGTAACGGCCCTTAGCCAATGACATTTTTGAGAACGGTCTGAAGTTAGTTCTAAGCTTCAAGTCGAAAATAAATCGCTATCTCCCTTTTATAATAAGAAAGGTTGAAAGAGGATTTATAATAGGAAAAATGTAGATAGATATTATGTTAAAAATATTGATATGCACTATTTATTGAGAATCATTTGAAAATTCAGTATTAATATTTTAAAATTAAATAAAATAAATAAATATGTCTGCTAAATGTTACATAGGTAAATTATTAAGCGAAGAATGTTATTTATCATTTTATAGTAATGAAAATACACTGTACACAAGATTAGATTTGAGCAAAGATGATTTAGAATTACTAAAATTTAGAGTTGCTAGTTTTTCAAAGAAAACCGAAGAAGATGTTTGTCATCATCATATTTGTAAATACTTAAAGTATTATTCTGGAAATTACAAATTTTGTTCAGATCCGTTTAAAAAGCACAAGAAAAGAATTGTTGATAATTTGAGAGTTATTGATTTGAAGGACGCTAAGAATTTCAAAAATGTCACTGATATTGTATTGATCCTTGATCAAAAAATTTGTATAAATTGTTTAAAGGAAGTTTCATAACAACTAAACTCTGCAGTCGTTTGTTATGATCCATTTAATAACCACAGGAACTCTGTAACTGACAATCTTAGGAAATTAAACTCAGACATATGTCAACGATATTTAAATGTTTTTGGCATTGAGTTAATTAATTATAAAAATGTATGCGCCAGATGCTACACTAAAATAGAATCAGATATTTCAAATTTTGGAAGTCCAATAACAGAGCCTTGTTCTTCTTCATCTATGAGAATAAGTTCAGATGAATGTTCTCAGAGAACCTCTGAATCAGATTTTCAGTCTGACAGCCAAAAGAAAAGAGCTCTTGATAATATCCTTAATGCGTTAGATGTTCCAGTATTGAAAAGAGTAAAATTAACTAACACCTTTCCAAAAGAATTATTAAGTGTTTTACAAGTTGCCATTAATAAAATTTCAAGTGCGATGGTGGATGCTTATCAAGTTCAGTTACCTAGTTTTGAAAATCTGGAACTACTTTTAGAAGACTTTTCTTCCTTTCATGCAATCATAAATAATTTAAGCTCTACATATATTAAAGAAACTAGTAAAACTGAACAAATTCGCTTATTAACACTTTTACCTAGCGAATGGTCTTTTAAAAAAGTAACATGTTACTTTCATTGTTCCTATTACATGTGGATAACGTCACGAAGAATAAAGAAAACTATTGGTAAGTTGTTTTATTTAAAATTTCTTTTTTATTCTAAGTTTTCTTTTTGTTTTTAATTGAATATTTTAGATAGCTCTTTTTTTATTCATTTTTTTATTTTTTATTTCTATTTATTTCACCAAATTAAATCTACATAGGTAAATCCAGTAGTAGTATACGAGATATTTGTGCAATACTTGTACAATACTTGTACAATACTTGTACAGG
>JAYJLV010070042.1:0-15826 GCA_036873485.1 Torymus texanus
TTGCTTGTTTTCTCTTTTAATCCAACATTTATTTTTATAAATATAATATTGTGGTAAATTAACATATTTTATTTTTTTAGCAAATTTATCTTTTTGATTTAAATCAAACCATGCGGTTAAAGTAGTTTTCCAATTATTTAATGCATTTTCAACGTTATTTTCATCAAAAATAAGTGTTTGTTGGTTTTCTGTATGTACAGCTAATCTTATTACTGTGTTACTTCTTCCACATAATGGAAATTCTTGTAATCTCCATGCTGCTTCCATTGGACTTAAGTATCTACCATCTATATATTGATTTATTTCATCATAGATTTATTTACTTTCATCTTTTTCCTCTTTTTTTCTATTTTTTTGATTTTACAACAAGCTCTATCCCCACCTTTGTGAATATAGTCGAATATATATTTAATACTCTGTACTGAAGCACAATATTCAATATTGATATAACATTTATATTTCATTAATAAAAAACTATTATAAGGAACGACCATAGAATTATCTACTGGAATAATTTTATTACTTCTTTTAAAATGGTATTTGTGATTCTCTGAAATATTATTTCTTCTTTTATATTCCGGATATTTATCTTTTTTAAATAATGTATGATTTTGAAATGGTTTAGGAAACTTTTTTTACCTAAATGTTTAGTTTTATTTAAACAAGGAGACTTTTCTGTGTGTGGTCCATGTTAAATATGTTTAATTACTAGTTTTTGTAAATTTAAATTATCAGATGGTATTTCAGCAGAAAATTTAATATTGTTTAATATTATTTATACTGTGTAATATAGAAAGATAATATATTACTATTGGCAAAGGATACCATTTAAAATATAAATCCAACGCGCATATCAAAATTACCTCTAGGGTGGTATTGAAAACTGTTAAATAAGTACAATATATATTTATTAAAACATAAATACTTCTCAATTGATAATTATCAACTGTTTTCAAATTTTGTTGAGGGGGATCCAGAGGGGGGCTATGGTGGTTGAGGAGGGGGTGAGGGGGCGCCATGGGGGGGGGGTGCGGGAGGGCTTGGAGACTCTCAAAAAACATATAAAGAAAGACATTTTTTCGTTATTTTGAGGGGCGGCGAGGGGGGGTGAGGAGGGGCTGCGACTGACACATTTTGAAAACATCTATATAATATAGGGAGATATATATAATAATAAACAAATGGAAATATACATCAGTTTACTGTCCGTTTATGATTACAAACTAAAAAAAATAAATACTAAATTTACATAAAATTTGATTAATACAGACATTAGTTTACGCAAGTAACATATAATAATAAAAAAATTTCAAAAAATATTGATTATTATATTAAAAAAAAACCGATTTCTATTATTAGTATTCAATTTTTTTTGTTACTTCAGCTCAATAATATGTACAATCTTCTTCATGTATAATTTAGAATAATATATTTTATTGTAGTCCTTAGCAAACAGTGAGCTCAACACATTTGTGATCTAAGAATTATCTCGTAATTATTATATTTAAGAAGCTAGATCCAATGAACTGGGACAATAAACATTATTTTAAACATCATTTCTGTTTAATTGTCCAAATACTTATAAAGCAAGAATAGTAATCTTATAAGTAGATCAATAACAAAATAATAATAATACATCTAGTTGATCTTGCATAATAATAATAGTTCTTGATCTTGATCGTCTTCCTATTTCTTGTTTCACAAGTTGAACCACCCCACACCTTTCAATTTTTCTCATTATGTCGTAATGAGTTATTTATTTTCATACATTTTCATACATCCAATTACTGTAAAACATAAAATGCCCGTGTAAACTTGTAATAAAATCTAAAATATTAAAATCATTATGAGGTTACACTTCTTCCACACATCTTATTAAACTTTTCTATGAGAACTCTCCCAAATAGATTTATCATACGCCCAATCACTTATTAAACATAAAATGCCCGTGTAAACTTAAAATAAAATCTAGAATCTTAAAATCATTATGAGATTACAGTTTTTCCACGCGTCTTTTTAAATGTCGTTATGAGACCTCTCACAAATAGATTTTTTTTCATACATCCTTAATTACTGTAAAACATAAAATGCCCATGTAAACTTGTAATAAAATCTAAAATATTAATATCATTGTGTGATTAGTCTTTTTCCACACTTCATTATAAAATTTGTTACGACAATTCTCCCAAATATATTTCTCATATATCTAATCACTGTATAATATAAAGCAAGAATAGTAATCTTATAAGTAGATCAATAATAATACATCTAGTTGATCTTGCATAATATTAATAGTTCTTGATCTTGATCGTCTTCCTATTTGTTGTTTCACAAGTTGAACCACTCCACACCTTTCAATTTTTCTCATGTCATAATGAGTTATTTATTTTCATACATTTTCATACATCCAATCACTTATTAAGCATAAAATGCCCGTGTAAACTTGTAATAAAATCTAAAATATTAAAATCATTATGTGGTTACACTTCTTCCACACATCTTTTTAAATTTTGCTATGTGAATTCTCCCAAATAGATTTATCATGCGCCCAATCACTGTACAATATAAAGCAAGAATAATAATCTTATAAGTAGATTTATTATTATAGTTGATCTTGCATAATATTAATAGTTCTTGATCTTGATTGTCTTCCTCTTTGTTGTTTCACAAGTTGAACTACCCGACACCTTTCAATTTTTCTCGGCATTCTTTCGGCACAGCTGAATCATCGATCATGTTTAGATCATGTAAAGCTAATGTTTATAACATGCTCTGATCAAGTTTACAGTAACTTTTTAAATAATTTCGTATAAAGTATACTGTCAGTATTAATTTTACTCAAAGCTAGTCCAAAGTTCACGGAAAGTTCAGGGAAAGTTCAGGCAAAATTCAGGAAAAGTTTAGGGAAAGTTTAAGGAAACTTTAGGGAAAGTTTAGGGAAACTTCAGGAAAACTTCAGGGAAAATTCCGGGAAACTTCACAAAATTTGTACAAGTGCCACCGTAAGTTCAGCTAAAGTTTTCCCACGTAATGCTATCCTTCTGGCACAGCCGAATCATCGATCATGTTTAGATCACGTAAAGCTGATGTTTATCATAAGCTCAGATCAACGTATATTAACTTATAAATAATTTATTACAAAACATAAGCAGAGCAATTTCTATTAAAACTGAATTCAAAGTTTGCAGTAAGGTTATCAAAACTTAACAAAATTTACGTAATTCTTTATTCATTCACTGTACCGCTGTACACGCCACTGTAAAGCTTGTTTGAAATATATTTAAACTTGCTCTTAAATTATGCAAAAGTTTGATACGCGTTTAAATAAAGACTTTGATAAAATTCGTAAATTATTTTTTAAGTTTGTCTAAATAGAAATAAGCTTAAACATTTTTTTTAGTACAGCTTGCGCAAATCACTGCACTGTCTGTGCTTGTTTTTTCAGTGCGAAAAGCAATAGATTTACATACTCAGATCAAAGTGTGCGTAAAGCAATTGATCACGCATTGCAACTTGCCACGAGGAGCAGTGTTTTGTGCACGATGTGTTAAAAAATAGTATACGAAACACGTGCGCAAGGTGATCCAAGCACTCGTCTTATTTGTCGACAAACTCGACTCGTGCTTTCCGCACTAGTTGCATAATGTACTATAACAAGACGCCTTAATGAGGTAAGTATAATTTTATTTTTGAACCCTATGATTATTCGTCATTCTAATCACATATGATTTATCATTAACGTATGTGTAATAACATATATTAACAATATCATTAACAGAAATTAAACTTAAATTTTCTGTTTTAGTAGAAGAATAAATAGTTGGAATATAATCTTCATTGAGATCGCATTTAAACGCTTTATCTGTCGCACAATCTGAAATAATAGCATACGTTTTACATTCTTCTATGCAAGCTTCACAAGAAAAGATGCATGGACATTTACAGACTTTGAAAAATGTTCTAATAAAACCTATCTGTACAGTACTATTACGTATAAATTGAATGCACGAAGAGTTGTTTTTCTTGTTTTGTGCATAATGTTCAGTTTCATAATAAATTTTGTTCTTAAAAAGTCTGTGAGAAAAATGATATTTTTTTACGTTTATAATCAAGTGATTAGAGTCACAGACATTTATAACATAATTCGGTAAATCTCTAATTTTCATGGAAGAGCCACATATATAAGTATTTTTATAAATATACTTTAACTTTCGTCGATGAGTACCAGATCGTTCTATTTTATGGCAAAAGTCATACACAGCGCTACCACGTCTAATCAATTTGTCTTTAATTTCACCAAGATAAAGAAAAATAGTTACTGCAGTGCAAATTTGTAGTTGAGGAGAATTTGACCCATGAACATAGATTTAGAATGCGATTAAAATTTTCATAAGGAAAGCATGTCAGTACCCACACAGGACCAAATTTTCTGACGCCGTCATGTATATGTAAGAGGAGATGTATATAATATGTTACGTATTTCTCTCCGTATAAAACTTGAAACATTGATACACACTCCCTTAAGAGACCTTGTTCAGTCTCTATATTAGCATTACTAACACTTTCTAAATTTAGAAGAGTGATTGCATGAACCAAAATCTTGTGATGTCGAAAATATCTATTGCTCATAATACCTTCTAATATTGGCAAACTAAATACTAATAAAAATGTCTTTAATTCAGAAGCTTTCCAATAACAATACTCTAATACTTTTCTAGGCATGCGATTGACGAAAGACGGGTGATGAGAATGCTCAGTACTAAACCAAAAAGGCATCAATTTTTTCGTTATTCCTTGAAAAATACAGTGCATTTGATCGATGACCATTGATTCAATGTATTTGTACATAATTAAACTTAGGTATGACGGACCTTTAACACCACATACTGGCTGTACTACGTTTAATGCTTGCTCTGTACATAACTTTGTTTGCTCAGTTTTACGTAAAATATTATTTTTAGAAAATGGATAAACTTGGACAATATCCACCCTCCTTGTTTTTATTTCACAGTTTGAGCAACCATGTGTGTCTTTAAATTGCTGCATGTTTAAGAAATGAGCTTTAGCTGGAAGATCACACGTGCCACTAATTAGCATTGCTTTCATTTTAATAGGGTTTTCCATGTTTGGGATTTTAAAATCCACTCCATTATACAATACTTTAAAATCATTTTCAAAAGCAGATAAGAATAAATTTACGTGTGGCTTCGTCGTACCCAACCCAACTCCTGCTACAAGAGTATTTTCTTTTTTTGATCGTAAAGCAAACGGTAATTCATTAATGCTTTAATAAAGAGGCCAGATGCTTATTTTTGAAGATTTAAAAAGTGGAAGTCCGTCCGAATTCATGTAAATGTAATATTATTTGGATTACATGAAAAATTTCGAGGTAAAGATTTATACACGGACCCATCATAAATATCCTCATAATTACTAACATTTTTCTTATCGAGTGAAACGATGATTTAAGGCCTCTTTAAATCCAGTTCTTCTGAACATTGAAGACAATTGATTTATAATAGGTATTTCTAAGAAATAACTAATTTTCTCGCTTTCTTGACATCTGTCACAGAAAAGAGATTCCAATTTCGTAAAACACAAATTGCATTAATAATTTTTAGCTAGGGGAGTCTCAATGCAAGAAAAGAACTTTTTAAATTTATATAAGGTTTTTAAACAATTGTTGGGTCGCACGCAATGCAATTCAATTAATTCTAAAATCCCTGATAAGAGCATTCCTGTGACAGAATGACGGGTAATTAACGTAAATATCGCTAAGAGACTTTCTGCCAAAGTTATAGGTGCTCCTAAGTACAACGGTTCGTTCGCTTTCTCATCGTCTGCACTGTTTTCGTCCGATTCATTATCTTCCGACTCGTCAAATTCATCTGTGGAAGTAAACGCCGAACTATTTTTTAAGTTGCTGTCGCTATCTTCCTCTTCTAAATTTTATAGGAATATAGATACATATGTACATATTATTATAGAGATCTAAATAATAAATTTGTAAGGTTGCTGAGTGATGAAGTATTTGTAACGTGCCTTGATAATTGTAGTATACTTGGTTTATGTCGTCATTTGCGTGTTCATTAACATTTTCTACAGCTTCTGAGTCCGTGTCATTTAGTATATCTGCATCTTCCGTTTTGCTTGCGTTTGTTTTCATTTTTTTATTTATGTGCGCTGTAAAAGTATATAAATAAAAATATATTATTTATTAGTATTAAAATTAATGCGATATTGACTATGCACACAAATAATTTATTGGTTGTCAATAATATAAGTAATAAAATAATAAAAATATTGTTTATTATACATTTTTTCCAACACCAAAATTTTCATAATGGAACTGCTTATTATATTATGACGATACGACTACATACATACGCATAATACACGAGTGCGTACGCACACTCATACATACACACAAGTGTGAAAAAAACTTAGATTCTTTAGTAACACATGAATACCATACGTATCTACAACAGGAGTCGAACGCAGCACTGCAAGCCGCATACAACTTCGGTTTACTGACACTACACTCACGGCTTACGGAAAAACTCTTTTTGTAACAAAACTTTTTGTTTAAACACATCTCCGCTATCAAAAAGAACAAAATTACTCATGTTTAAGTCACTGTTACTTACATGGAGCATCGTAGGGTAAGGTAAGCAGTTGAGTACAAAGAGGCGACTCAGATATAGATCGAGTCAGCTCCCTCCATTAAACGTGCGCGATACATTTATGCTTAGCATAAAACTAACCTGTATAGTATGAACACGAGTCACAGGTGCACACAAATTTATAAATATACCTTTTTTAAAACAGGCCCCAATAATGGAAACACCATTGTTTACAGAACTGTTACTTTCTATAACCTCTTCATTGCTGCTGTTACTGGAATTTAATTTTCGTTCGAACTCTCACTTGAAATTTCATTTCTCAATAACTTCTTTCTTCTTGGCATGTTATGTCGTATACAGAAATTCTGATATAGGTTAACAGTTTTGTGTACATACAGAAGTATGTACATATATAAATAAATGAAAATGCAATAACGTTTAATATATAGATATACAGTGACATTCAATATGCTTTCATATAGAGATAAATCTCGAAGTATTATTAAATACAATTTTTTTAAAATAATGATTAATATTATTAGTATTATATTAATAATTGAATATTGTAGTTATTATTTAAATTCAATCGATAATATGTCAAGAACGGATGTTGATGTTTGACGCGCGCTATGTAAAACCGTTTGACTAACATATGTTATTATTATTGTATAATAGCAACTGTAACTGTGCATTCAAATAAAATAAAACCCTTGTACACTCTGCCCCGGGACATACAGCGACGAGCATTAAGTGTGCGTGAATTTATCTCTCCGTAAATGTACTTATTACAATAAAGACCTGTGTGGTCAATTAATTAGACTGGTGTACGTGTAATTATTAGTTCGCTGCCTTGTTCCAAAACATCAGGTTATGGGTCCAGGCACATCGACGAAGTCCTGAAAAGGTTTTTTCATCACCTGTACAGTGTGCAAGTGCATGATCACCAGCGACTCGGCAGTGCACAGTGGTAACACAGCGAGTGAGAGAGAGAGAGAGAGAGAGACAAGGACGTAGACATGGCAAATCGAAGTTTAAATACTCCCTTTCAACCGATAGACAAACTAGTTGGCAGAGAAAACTATCGGAAATGGGCAGTAGCTATGCGAGCCTATTTGGAAGTCGAGGATTTGTGGGACACAATTGAAGCCGGCAGGAGACCAAATCTCGCAAGATCCCAAAAAGCTGCAGAAGGCACGAGGCCGCATCGTCTTGGCAGTAGAGCCCAAGGCCTATACTTACCTAGAAAGTGCCAAGACACCGAAAGAAGCATGGGAGGAGTTGTCCAAAATCTATGATGACAAAGGTCTGGCAAGGAAAGTAAATTTGCTCGTCGAAGTGTCAACGACCAAATTTGAAAATTGCAAATCCATGGAGGATTACGTTTCGTGCATCATTTCCGCTTCAACAAAACTCACTGCAGTTGGTACAAAACTCCCGGAGGACTTAGTAGGCGCGCTGCTGTTAGCTGGATTACCACCTTCCTATAAGCCAATGATTATGGCGCTAAGTAACTCCGGAACAAACATCACCGCAGATTTTGTAAAGACAAAACTTTTGGAAGAAGGGGAAGGAGGCTGTATCGAGACAGATTTTGAATTGCGCGATCTACATACGCAAGCGCGAACGGTGCAACTACCGCAGCGACGCGGAAGCAGTAGAGGGCGATATGTTCCCAGGCGAGGTCAAGGCCAGAGGAGAGATTTTCGGAGCGTACAGTGTTACAACTGTCGCCAGTACGGACATTTTGCGAGTCGATGCCCAACTCCAAGCCGCAGAGAATCCAACGAGTGCACGGCCACCGCCGTCGATGAGAGTAAAGATGAGGTCACTATGTGTGCGCTTTTTACCGTGCCAACCACGCCGGATACTCACGTAGTGACCAGTGGTGAATATTCCGTCGACATCAAGCTTCAAGATGTGAGTGACGGCCAAGTATTGCTCACGGTGGACCTTGTAAATAATACCGGCAAAGCGGAATGGATTTTGGACTCAGGCGCATCGATGCAAATGTGCAGCGAAAAAATAAGTGGATGAGCAATATGCGTACGGCGAAAGTCAAAACTGTGACAGCAGTAAACAAGGAAAGATTACCAGTGCACGGAGAAGGAGATGTTCAGCTTCGGCGAACTGGAGCAGTGGGAGCTTCACAAGTGATGCTATGCAATGTGCTCTACGTTCCAGACCTAACCTTAAATTTAGTGTCTGTTAGTGCCATAACCAAGAAAGGGTTTAAGGTTAGTTTTATAAAGGACAAATGTTTAGTAAAGGATCAGCCAGGCAACGTCATCTTGGAAGGAAAGCTGAGTACAAACAACGTCTACAAGCTGAATCTGGAATCAACTATTACCACAAACTGCAACCCGATATCTGAAATTGTTTTGAAAACCACATCTTTCTGCAGCATCAATTTGTGGCATCGAAGACTGGCCCACCTCAATCCAGCATATCTCAAGTAGCTTCGTCAAGCAGCAGATAGCATTGAGTTTGATCAAGATGAACTTGATAAATGTGAAATTTGTGTCACAGGCAAGCTAGTGAATAAACCCTTCCAAGTGAACAATAAGCGTGCTAGATCTATATTAGAACTTATTCATAGTGATGTGTGTATGGTTGGAGAACCGTTACTTGGGAACGCAAAATGCTTTGTAATCTTTGTGGATGATTACTCCAGGAAAAGCTTTATATATTTTCTCAAGCAGAAGGATGAAGTGCCTAGTATCGTGGAGCAGTTTATCAGCCTAGTTGAAAACCATAGTGACAATCGGGTGAAGACTCTCAGGACAGACAATGGAAGAGAGTACGTCAACTCAAGATTCAAGCTATATTTGGATAACAAAGGAATCAGACATGAAACATCCATCCCTTATCAACCCCAGCAGAACGGCAGAGCAGAGCGAATCAATAGGATCTTGCTTGAGAAAACTAGATGTATGCTGGCAGAAGCCAAATTACCATACAAGTTCTGGGCTGAGGCTGTTTCTACTGCCTGCTATCTGTCAAACAGAAGCCCAAGAAGATGCTTAGGAGGTCATACACCTGAAGAACTGTGGTCAGGCCACAAACCTGATCTGAGTATGCTGCGAGTCTTTGGCTGCAAAGCCAGGGCTTTTATACCAAGCAATTTAAGAAGAAAGTTAGATTCAACCTCGAAATCAGCCATCATGCTCGGATACTGCCAAGATCAAAAGGGTTATAGGCTATGGAGTCAAGATGAAAAGAAGATTTTTGCTGCCAATAACGTAGAATTTATGGAAGAAGAAATTAACACCAGCTCACTGCCAAACCAGGCATACTTACCGTTGGAACCTGCACAGCCAGAGGACCATGAAGAAACTGAAACTGAAACCGAAAGAAAAACACTCCAAGAAGGAGAAAGAGATGACAGTACCAGCACATTGGAAAATGAGCCAAGGAGAGTACAGTCACCGGTAGCATCTATTGAACCTGTAATCAGATCATCACTCAAACGAAGTCATTCAATAGAAAAAGGAAGTTCCGAAGATGATTTCCAAACCAATTCTGCCCATAGATCTCAAAGGAAGAAACACAAACCAAGATATTTACATGATTATGTGACCTATTCTACTGTCATCGAGTCAAATGAACCCAAGGATTTTAAGGAGGCCACGGAGGGACCAGAAACTCTTCAATGGACACAGGCCATAAGAGAGGAGTATGCATCCATTATCGAAAATGGAACATGGGAATTATGCGATTTACCTGCTGGGGAAACCGTCGTTGGAAGTAAATGGATCTACAAGAAGAAAACAGCACCAGATGGAACTACTCGCTACAAAGCTAGGTTGGTAGCTCGCGGATTTACTCAGATAAAAGGTCTGAACTATGATGAGACGTACTCCCCCGTGGTGAGTTTCACGTCGCTGAGACTGCTATTCGCCTATGCAGCAAGGAGACTCCTCGGCGTTTATCACCTAGACGTCGAGACGGCGTTCCTGCACGGAGACATGGAGGAGACAGTCTCCAGCAGCCAGAAGGATTCATACAAGGAGGGCAGAAGCAGAAGGTCTGCAGGCTCCGAAAGGCGATCTATGGTCTCAAGCAAGGCAGCAGAAACTGGAATATCAAGCTAGACAAAGCACTGAAAGATATGAACCTCACTCAGTCTAACTACGATTCATGTGTATATAGCTATTATAATGTTAACAAATGTATAATCATTGCCTTGTTTGTAGATGACCTGATTGTTTTTACGGACTCTATTGACTTCTACAGAATAGTGAAAAAAGAACTCGTGAATGTTTGTGCCCTTAAAGATCTCAGCCCCATCCGAAGATGTCTGGGAATAAACGTGCGAAGAGACAAGAAGCGAGGAGTCATCGAACTCGACCAATCGGATTACGTAACCACGCTGCTGAGGAATTTTGGTATGGAGGATTGCAGATGCACAAGCACGCCCATTGAGCCCAACATTAATTCGAGTTCAGCGACGTCCCCCAAGTCAACCTTCAACCCAAGTAACGTGCCCTACCAGAGTGCAGTCGGTGTACTGCTCTACTTGGTGCAAGCCACGAGACCCGACCTGGCTTATACTGTCAGCACGCTGAGCAGATACTGTAAAGACTACAGCGAGGCCCACTGGATGATGGTCAAGAGAGCGTTCAAGTATCTACAAGGTACGAGAGACTACAAATTGCAATACAGCTGCAACGCCGATGCGGGCGTTACCGGGTACTGCGACGCTAGCTGGGCGACGGACCTTGAGGACCCTAGGTCGACTTCGGACTACATTTTTTTTATCGCAAGGAGCGGCTATTAGTTGGAATAGCCGAAGGCAAACGACGGTGGCGTTATCGAGTACTGAAGCCGAATATATGTCGCTATCGGCAGCTACGCAAGAGGCTCTTTGGTCGAACAGCACTGGAGATCAATTGCGATAATAAAGACGCAATAGATCTGAGCAAAAACTCGAGGTTCAGCTGACGAACAAAGCATATAAATGTTCGTCATCACTTTATTAAAGAGAACATAGACAAAGAGCATGTCAAGGTAAATTTGCCGTCAATTGTAGCAAGCTTCAAGATTTCGTTGCAGCAGCAGGTCTGAAGAAAGTATAGAAGACAGACGATTGTTTACTTTTGTGAAAATTAGCTTAGGTAAAATAACTTATTGTAACTAGCTTAGGAAAGAAACTTTAAACAAACGATGTAGTAAATACAAATATTTATTCCTTTTATACTGTGAACTTATCAATAATTTTAAGATGTTAATTTTGTAAAAATATCCTTGATAAATTATCGATTGAGGGGCGTGTAGTTATTATTTAAATTCAATCGATAATATGTCAAGAACAGATGTTGATGTTTGACGCGCGCTATATAAAACCGTTTGACTAACATATGTTATTATTATTGTATAATAGCAATTGTAACTGTGCGTATAAATAAAATAAAACGCTTGTACACTCTGCCCCGGGACACACAGCGGCGAGCATTAAGTGTGCGCGAGTTTATCTCTCCGTAAATGTACTTATTACAATAAAGACCTGTGTGGGCAATTAATTAGACTGGTGTACGTGTAATTATTAGTTCGCTGCCTTGTCCCAAAACATCAAATATTTTATTCATATTTCATTAATAATTTTATAAGTAAATATCAGACATTTTTTTTACATTCCTTACGTATAACGTATTACATTCCCTACGCCTTTGCGCGTTTTACCGTACGCCAGAATAAAAAAGCTTGCAAAGTAATTTAATCCTCATGTAGATGTTTGCACATTCGTACATAGGTACTATTTTTTTACTATTTCATATAGTCTCGCATGATGCCTATACTATTTTTTTGTCTAGCGAGGATGAAAATACAACCTTCACAATCGAGCGCCGAGAGCAAAAGTGCTACTTTCGTCCCGCTAGGCAAAAAATAAGATTTCCTATCATATTATTATTTCTGGGGATTAACTAAAAATTAAAAAATCTTATAAAAAAAATGTACCTTAACATTTGAATATTTTTCTAATTTCGAAAGTTTCAAGTTCTAGCAATTTGCTTATATATACTGTTATGATCTGAAGAAATATCCTTTATATAAATTGAGCGATCGAGATTCGTTTGGTTTTCGAGTATTTTTGCGAGGTATCTCGATTTTTTGCGAGAATCTCGAGTCGATCTCGAAACAGAAGGCGCGCGTAACGCGCCTAATAACACTAGTATATTTTATTCTACGTTCGTTTATTTATATATGCAGCTTCTCACTATCGATCGATACACGACCGTCAGGTTTTTCATCTGTCAACGTAAAGTTATAGAAGAAAGGTTAGAGAGCAGTCAAAATGTTTGCCTTTATACTCTGGAAAGATACTCATGAAATAAGCGTTGCCCCGCTGATGATATTCGAAAAGGAAAGAAAAATGTAATGAAAGTCAAATAGGGAAAGGAGTATTGAAATATTGAAAATAAGCGGTAAATATCAATAAATGATTTAATCTACCAACGTGCTAAATAGTATTCGCATTGTATTCTAAATCACGTTTATAGTGCAGTAGCTTCTTGTTTTTGTTCGTCAAAATTTTTCCGGCTCTTTCTTTTCATCTCAAGTTCTTATGTTACGGTTTTTCGAGCGTGCTCCCTTATATGCGATCAAAGCCAATTATAGTTCATCTTTATGACCTATCGACAGATATACTCAAAAGGTTTGTTATCGTATTCATCAAGCACCGCCAATGTTCAGCGTAGTCTAAAGACAATCTTGATACTTTTTACAAAAATATCATTTCTAAAAATAAAAATATTTTTTTTTAATAATTTATTATTTTCTTACTTTTAATGTAAATGTTCGATTTATTAGAAAAAAAGAATGGCTGGAATCACTGGACGTTACAACGTGCGGAGAAATTATAACACCTAAGCGAAGATCCTCCGTTTCCTCAGAATTGCTAGTTAAGAAGCGACAGCATCAGTTGGAAAACAAAATCCCGCAATCTCCATAAAAACCGCTGCGAATACATTGGCACTTAGCTTCCTCAAACTTTATATATTATTCCATTATTATTTTGTCAGAATAAATTAAAATAAATTATATTACCAATATACTTTTATATAACAAAAAAAATATCTTTAAATGTCTACTTTTCAATTGCTCTTTATTGCATCTATAATAATAAAAGAATCGTCAATATACGTAAAATTTTTAGCTTATTACAGTGGAAGGTGACAGATTCAAAATTGAAGGGCGCGGCAGCGCCCTGCTTGGCGAGTATAAGGAACGAAGTGACGTCGAACGAGCTGGGCGATGACGCTCCCTTATATACTTTGATATTGGGTTTACTAACCTGCTTTGTTTTGGCATATTTCTCGTATTATATAATTGCACTAGTAAATACGACATATGAGATATTCATTTGAAAGCATTTTTCACATACATTCTATCTGCAAAAAGTTTCGTGGTGAAAGATGCTTTCGTATTCGATTAATCAAGGGCCAAAGTTTTTGCCTCCGCGAAATAAAAATAATTTCTTTCCTTCAGCCTGCAGGGAATTTCTAGGGGAAATCTAGTGGAGCGTTTTTATGCCTCCACTTAATGTCAAATCCTATCAAAGTTTAGTGCCCACAGCGCACGAAGGGCGGCGCTAATGCGCTCTGCTTCACGAGGAGAGAGAGCGCGCGAAAACGTTGTCATGGTAATAAACCGTGTCGCGTATGATAGTGTGCACACAGCTGAGTCCCCATAGCCCTCATGTCTCGGTTTGGTTGCAGCATGCCGTTAATTTTTTATATATATACACTAGTGGGGCTTCGCTCCGCTCGCCAACCCCCTCTTATTAATAGTCAAATGGTATTGATTTTTTAATATGTTTAAGATATATACATTGTACATATTTTACAGTTTTCCACGCCACCCTAGGGGTACTGTTCACAGGGCCGTTGATTTTTTTTAAACGGTATCCTTCGCCAGTAGCCCTACGTAACCACTTTATATAATTAGTATATTTATTTTTATATAACTTCTATATTTACAATTTTTTACTTTTTTAAAAATACTTTCTAAAAATAACGTTGCGTAGGATATATTAAAGAAATATATATTTCACAAAATATAAATTATACAACATCTAAAAGTTATTTTTGTAAAATTTTTAAGTTTCATTCTATGTATAATATCATATTTTAAAATGGAATCCAAATTCATGTAATTTAAATTTTACGAAAAAATGAATATTATATGATTTTATCTACAAACTATTTCAATTACGTTGTATTTAAAATTTACGAAAATATAAATATTTTTTTTTTTTTAATGTTCTTTAATTTATTCTGAATTTTTTTTGTCTTAAGCTTTTCATATTTTGAAACTTATTTATGTTTATTGTTCCTCATATATGTAGTTTAGCTTTTGTAGAATTATGATGACATACGTAGAATACATGAAAGAAATAGGACTTAGTAATATATAATTTATCAACAATCTTCATACCATTTTCATAAAATTTTAAATATCTTGTATTAAAAATTTTATATTAAAATTTTGATATTAAAAATTTTATTTTATAAATTGTCTTTTTTGTAAAGTTTTAATTATTTTAAGTCAGAAATGTTTTTATTACTTATAGTTTGAATTAAATTTTTTAAATGATTCATATCATATTCTTTAAGTAAGCTTTCGCAATATTCATCATACTTACTATCTTCTTTTTCATGATTTTCTACTATATCGTTTAATGCATCTAATTTTATAGCATCATTTAAATTTTCGATTTCAATATATTTTTTTGTTCAGGATCCCAAATAATTGGTATATTTGTAACAATGTCATAATCATTAATTTGATTCATTAAATACTTTTCACATTCATCTTGTTCATTTATGTGTTCTTGTATTTGATTATTTATTTCACCTAACTGTCTAATATGTTGTATACTATTTACTTGAATATACATCCTTTGTTGCGGATCCCATCTTATTGGACTGGGAGTTGAATCTCCTTGATCAACCATACTATATTCTATGGAAATGTTGTTAATTAGGTCAAATAAAAGATTATAAATTAATTATAATTATATAAATTAATTATAATTATATAAATTATACTTTATATAAAATATTGAAATAAATATTATGAAAAATATTTTTCACTTCTTTAATATGTATTAAGCTTAATTTAAGTATAATTATTTTATTATATCGTAATCATCTTGATAGTAAAAAAAAATTAATTATTTAATATTTCCTTCCACACAATGTTTG
>JAYJLV010070053.1:3539-15825 GCA_036873485.1 Torymus texanus
TTGAAAATACTTGAATTAATATTTCTTGAAAATACTTGAATTAATATTTCTTGAAAATACTTGAATTAATATTTCTTGAAAATACTTGAATTAATATTTCTTAAAAATACTTGAATTAAAAAAATCGTAAAAGTATTAATAAATAATCATTCAACTATATTTTTTCTTCGGTTATTTTATATTACTATTTCATTATGCAAGTGTTACATTACGTCTTGCATATTTTATTGAGATATGCAAACAGTTTAATGAGCCAATATAATTTTTACATTTTTAAATACTTTCATTGAAAATCATGAATGTTTAGTTATAATACTATTTGACCGTTAAATATTCAAATAAAAATTAAACTATGAATATACTAAAGCTTACAGAGAATTTTTAAGCATTTCTCCTACAGGACAAGAAAATATTCCTTTTATGAATATAAAGTGGATTTTGTACATGCATCGTACGTGGTATAACATAATTTGAAGTGAATTATTATAATAATTTATAAGTGAAATATGGCTAAAATCGTGAATATTAATAGTACTTGTAAATTCCGTTGATACGTAATTGTGGTTGCTTTTGAATTATTGTTATTACATTGTGCTACGCATTTATTATAACTTTGAAAATGTGGTTTAATTTATATGGAAGTCGTTTGAAGTAAAATACAGTAAAAGCTAAGCTCATACTTGTGGATTTATATAAAAATTTTCAAACCCTTTTTATTCAGTCTTACAGCATTATTATCATCATTGATTGTATATTCCATTTATCAGATGTTTGCAGATTTCTTCACTATTTTTTAATAAATATCGCATACCTGGATTCCTAAGTTTGCATGCTTGAATCACGAGTGAAACCACTATTGATCATACACTAGTTATCGATACATTGCAAAATTTTAATCTAATGAATGTTTAATGTTAATATTCAACCCCACAAAAAAGTACTCTTTTGGTATTTTACTTTTATTTTTACCGGTGTCTCGCTTTAAAACATGTACTCATATCTTTCTTTATATGAACAAATCCATTAACAAGTGAAGGTTGTAATAAGAAACTATTGAATTAACATTATTTAAAAATCGAAACAGATTAAATTCCATTAGTAAGCAAGTCAGCCTATCATCACACAATTATGCATCTACGCGCTTGCATTATAATAATCGTCGTTTCGAATCCTCTAAAGCGAGTGTCCAATTTCCACGATAATATTGGCACGCTCGTATTCCTTTGCTCAATATAATATCTTCTTAGCACAAAGGTAACGGATCGAGAGAGAAGGGGGAGGAGATCACATTTTACATTCTAATTTGCCGCAGCGAAAAAGAGGCTGTCGCAGTCCCTCTCTTTCCAACCATTCGAATTTTCATACGATGTACAATTCATTACACCCAGCAGCTCTGCCTCTCTCTCTCTCTCCTGTACTTTTATACCTACCACACGCTACCTCCTCGAGGTGAATGATAGAGGAGCATGCGCGCGCTCTCGATCCCGATATTCGACTCGGCGTCCCTCTATTATTCCATTTTCGGCTCTTCCCTGGCTTTCTCTTTCGCGCAGATGAAATGCTGCACCCTCTCATCCCTTCCCCCTCTCTCTCTCTATCTCTATCCCGAAAAGAGAGACGAGAACGCGTAACAGAGAGGATCTTTTTCATCGGGAATGAAGAGCTGGAGAAAGAGAGAGAGTAAGAGAGGCTGTGTAGCCTGGGGGCGTTCTTCCGCAGGCGGCAGGCGAAGAGACGATTGCGTTCTGCGAGCCTCGGATTACGCGCAGGACGTATACGGAGACGAGAGGGTGGGACAAGGTCGTTTCTTTCTAAAGCCAGTAGCAGTAGACGTACTCCGGAGGAATGATAGGCGCGCGCGCGCGCAATGGCTTTGCAAATAACAATGCAAATGAAAATGTTTTTGTTGGGATCCCTGATGCTGCGCGCGTGCCTTTTTTTGTCCTCCCTTATTTTTTACAAGCCGTGGGCTGCAGGTTTCGTTGCCGCGAATGAATGGAGAAGGTATTTGAAATATTCTCAGAACGATGCGGATTCGAGATGAGCGTTCGGTTATTCGTGTTGTTGAGCTGGAAATGACAATATTTTTTTGCTTGGTGTAAATTAGATGATACTTTGCGGCTGTATCGAGCTGAAGCTACCACCTAATTGGGGTTATCTTTATACAAATCATGATGATAATGATGATGAGATCATCTACTTAGAAAAGTAGATTAGATTATTTAGGTCGGTGAAAATAGTGCACTTTAATTATGTTAAGTACGATGCTGAAAGTATATCAAGTTTGGCAAAATTTTCTAAAAATATCTTATAGTATCGGTACAATGTTCCGAGAAAAAATTCTATTGTATGTACTTTTAAAATTTATGTGTCTTTTAGACTGTTTTTGAAGTAAGCTACTATTGCTGAGCTTGGTATACTTCTTGTCGATCTTCCAAAACTATCAGTAAAAATTCATCGAAAAATCCCACAGCTAATCTCTCGATCACGAAAGTACCAGAGAGATCGAAATGTGAACATTGACGGTACCGGCCGGCGTCAAAGTTGACTGATTCGAGCGACGTAAATAGGGTCGTTCGTTAAAAGTCCCCTTGGAAGAGTGTCAAGTCGTCGCCCGTTGTCGTCTCCGGCGCTGCACTTTTCTCGGGTAGGCACTTGCCGTCGCTTTGCTCGCCGACGCGTGCGTGCTTTTCTCCTTCGCGACGGTCTTTCGACACTCGTGAGAGAAAGAGAAAGAGAGTTGAAATTTCTTCATAGAGGCGACGAACGCGCGGAAAAGGGATTGAAGATCGTCAAAAGTGTGCTGAGGAGTGAATTTTTCTTTGGCTGGCTGAATTGTTTGAAATTAGGTTCTGGTTGAAATGTATTTTGTTGTGAAAAGTAAGATAAGATTTATGCATACTTTTTGCTGTGGGTTTTAAATATATTTATTAGCGACAATGTATTTCTAAAATTTCATTGCTATCGATTAATAAAAGTATTTAATCCTACATAAGCTGTGAAATAAATATGAGTAGACTGATGAATACAAATATTATTAGAGTTTATTGTCTATTAGATAGAGTTATTGGCTATTTAACATTTTAATGTTATTAAATTTTTCTTTTAAAAAGCTCATATTGTTTTAATTAATATTCAATACTTTGCAGAGTACGTATACTTTAATTATCATTAAATTATTCAATAATAATATACATATTTAAGCAGAATCAACAGTTGGTCACGTAATACTTTTTTAATTTATCTTCATTTTCTCCGTTGAAATGGCAAAAAGAATGTTTAATATTCAGATTTTTAATGTTTAACTTTTTTCATTAACAGCAAGCGAAAAATTTGAATACAAAATTTAATTTTCAAATATTAAAATAAAATTATTACATAAATTTTGAAGTATTAATTGAGTACTGAATGAAACGTAGGCGTGATCAATTGGCGAATGATAATTTAAAAAAACGTTCGTGCCTTCACTTTAAAACTAGGACCTAATTATATAACACTCCCATTTTTCAACTCATTCAAATGAATTCGACTTTAAAAATTTCCTTCTGTTATACCTTAATTGAGTTTTTCCTCCTCCGCAAATACGTCACGCCACGAAGTACCTACTTTACCAGTGCCCTTTAAAAAAGCCACAATTATCCTTCCAATCTTCCCAGTCTTTAAAAACTTTCTAGCTTCTTTCCCTCCTTCGTAAGCGAAAAAATGTTCAACGACGCGGAGAGTCGATCGGGAATGATTTATTTTTTAATAA
Organism: Torymus texanus; assembly: GCA_036873485.1. Classification (NCBI taxonomy): domain Eukaryota; kingdom Metazoa; phylum Arthropoda; class Insecta; order Hymenoptera; family Torymidae; genus Torymus; species Torymus texanus. Next base: position 7,291 of record JAYJLV010070053.1, read on the forward strand.
GTCCACGTGCGAGGGAATTTTTCGGGATAGCAATGCCTGGCAGTCGACCAAAGTGCGTCTTGGCCTGTGGACCTGTATAAAAGTGTGTGACTTTGTCGAAAAATGTGGGCTTGAATTAGCAAGTGAATATCACTCTTATCCTACGTGAATATATATACCGTATTTAACACTGCGCAAATTTATACCCCGCTTTTAATTAATGCTCTTGGCGGTTGCTATTTTTAACTGCTGTAAACATTTTTTATACTTTATGAGTTTGCCGGGAATACCGCACTTAACTGCAAAGATTATAAACTGCATTATATACTTTAGTAGTAACTTTAAAATTTAGTAAACAGAGAAATAAGCACGGTACGAAAAATATTTTATGATGTGAAAAAATTACGAAAAGGTAAGTCAAAGAAGTATTTGTTAGTATTGTAAACGTAAAGGATTGTTAATATAATTTTAATAATTGTCATACTAGTTTGCGTACGTAATAAAAATTTCTTCGAATTTTCACCCATTTTTTGATTTATAGATTTATAGAATATCTGTTTACTTGTTCGACTGTACTGCATGAAAATTATATATTTATCTATACTTAATTTTATAAAATTAAAATCAAACTTCACATTCACTAACTATTATTCATTCATCTCTTCATCGATTCATCAAATTCCCTATCATCTTCCGTAAATTATAAAAAACTACCATCTCCTTCCTCGACGCGCACACCTATCCATAATAATTCAAGTCTTCCACCTTCGCTTTACACACGCCCCAACTCCATCATGTATATATACGTGCGGGGCCACAAAACCAGTGCATCGCTCTCTCACCTCGGTAGGCGAAAACGACTATGGACTTTGAAATATTCAGCTTGTGTCCTTCCTGCAGCAACGCGTATAGGATGATGACACGTATGGGGTATATTATAACCCAAGACTGGCAAGCGCGTAAAATTTTATACCCGTGCGTGCCTGGTTTACACGCGGCAAAACAGCATAGCCGAGATCTGCCGATAAATATTCGTACCCGATGGGTTGGAAGAATCGGTGGTCCTGTTATATACATATATATATTTTTTTTTTGTACAACGTGTACGAGTTTACACGATTCAGCAACGACGATGTCGATGGGCTATTGTGTGGACGCGATGGTACGTATATATACGCGCGGTGCGTGCAGCGATGCTTTTTGGGTGATGTCGTTCGTGAGAGGATTCGACTGGTTTTTTTTTAGCCTTTTATAGGTGAGATATAGAGTGGGAGAGATCGGAACGAGATTATAGCGATGAAAAAACTATAAAAAGCAACGTGAATTATTAACGGTACGTACTGTGTATTAGATTATTAAATTTAATGATTGAATTTTTCATCGATTAGAAGGATATCAGCGTGATTTAATTGTAGTATAAATGGTTTGTAGAGTATGAAGTATGATACAGAAATAAGGTACTCACGATGCAGTATTCCGAAGTCTTAGGACACTCCTTGAGTTGTGTGGCTGTGTAATTGATGCAAGGCGTGATGCTTCCAACGCCATCGTTGTATTGTCCACATTTGTAACAGCTCAGTCCTTGCGCTACACCTGTAATCATATCGAACATTAACATCAAGTCTAATAAGTATATTTCGTCTATATACAAGCTTTGATTAGTTGATTAAACTTCTGTACCCTTATTAGTGATGATGGGTATTTTTAATGTATCTCATTACAGAGCTTTTTTAATTCCTCAATTAAATTCATATAATTAATTTATTATTGTTAACGATATAACAGTGCATTTCCTAAACCAACTACTTCATTAGTACAGCCTGAATTAGTCAGCGCAACTACTTGAATCTTCATAAACTTTGATTAACTCAATTCTCTGATCGACTAAATTTATTTAAATTTCTTTAACAAAAACATTACATCACCTACATTCTTTTTCCTCTAAAACCATCGAGAAGTTAAATTCAGTCAACCGCCCCCACTCAGGAAAAAACTACCCGCCTACAAAAGACTGTCAATACCTATCGGAACAACCTATCGAAATCCCAAATCCACGTGTATATGCCCCCTCACGCGAACTTCCTTTCTCTCTCTATCTGTAGCGGATATTCTCCGTCGAACAACTCTGCGAAAGTCCGAGCAATTTTCGCCGGTCTCAATCGACCGAGACCACACGGCCGCAAAAGTGTATCAATCTTGCCTACTACTCTTCTCTTTCTCTCTTTCTCTCTCTCTCCCTTTTTTTTTAGTTCGTACAGCTCGAAAATTCCCTGTCGAGCTTGCGCGTCCATGTAACAGCCGCGTCGACGGCCATAAGCCATCGATCAGAGAACGAACGAGCCGGTCAGTAGTAGAAACCTTGACGTTTGATACCGTTGGTACTACTGAAAAAAAAGTGAGAGGTCGAACTAGTTGGTACGTGCAGCAGCAGCAGCAGCAGCAGCTCTCGAGTGATTATTTACGGAAGCGCTTGGTGAATTTATGAGGGAACGATACCGTGGCATGTCCCCGTTTCTTTTTTTTTTTTTTTACACGCGTGTTTTATACCAAGCGAATCGCCATTTTTGAGCCGCTCGATTTCTACGTTGATATGCCACGTGAATTCGAATGCGTGGGACGCTCAGGTTCGAGAGGGTTTACGATATGTATGTGTGTGTGTGTGTTGAAAAGGGGACGAGCGCGGAAAGGTATTGTTGGTATTTTGAGGATGTTACGAGGTACGCGGTGAAATTTTCGGTCGACGCGGGTCGCCCGTGTTTTGAGCTTTCAAAGGCCGGTGGGTGGAAAACGATGCGTGTACACTTTATATATGTATACGGGGCTTATATTTTACGAACGGTATTTACAGTGTAAATATATCGCTATTCTGGAGTGGCTATCAGAATTGGGGTCAGAAATTTTTGAATTATGTTGTGCACTTGTATGTACACATGTTCCGCGTCACTCTACTATATAAATACATCATAACGTATATTAATTTTTACAGCAGCAACAAGAGGATCCTTGATTCATTACGTGCTTATATTTGTTTTGTTTAACGTCAAACGAATTGTTTTCACCGACTAGGTGTCAAAAGATTTTTGTTTTCGAAAAGCTTCCACTTATTAAAGAAAATGTTCTTCGGAAATTGACTCCGTGCACATACAAACTTATCGCTTATATCACTTGTCCTTCCGTGCACCCTTGCATAACTTTATACACACACATACAGATTCGGTCAGTCGCCACGCCTCGTCGTTCGAGAGTACTCCAAATCAATCCTTTCGACCCTAATACTCTTTGAAGCTTTGCCTTCATCTCACTCTCTCTCTCTCTCTCTCTCGATTTCTTCGGTGCACGGCGGAATAAGGCCAACTTTTCAACAAGAAATCTCGACGATTTCTTTTCACTTTTTTTCAGTAAACATTTTTGAAAGAGAAGGGTGCCAAGCATTGCTTGCGCGTCAGACTTATTGGTTGCAGACGTGTCGATCATTCTGGTAATTTGGAAATTGTTTTTATCTACTTATTAATAGTATTTGATAAAAAATTGTCAAATTAATTAATATTCTCTGATACGTACATGTTTTAATTATTACGAAGATTATGAATACTTGTCGCTACATAAGGGCTTAATTAAGACAATTTTTCATTCAAATGGAATAAATACAAAATGACAATATTAAGATGTTTTTTAACCGCGAATTATAATCAATCGATGATTTATTTTTTCAAACAAGAGCTTCTAATAAACTCAATAACAATTCTCCAATCCCTTCTACCGTCATTTCTACACTATTCAACCCTTCCCACAAATGACAAGCCTCTTTCTCACCCTCCACGCAACTTAGTTCAACAACACATCTCATCGATTGTGTAACCATTAAATAAGCCCTCTTGCTAAGAATATAGCTGCTGTAATTTCTCCCTCACCCTTTTACAGGCGACGCTCTGTAACTGTACATCATATAACCTTGTCGATGGCCGTCGCAGCGCGTCGCGACCCTGTTTCAAGAGAGAAAGAGAGAGGGAGAGAGAGAAAGGGAAACGCGCAGCCGCACGTACATCTTGGTATTAATAAACGAGCGCATTGAGTGGTCCCGAAATAAAAGAAGCGCAGCAGACGATTGCGCAGTGTATTGAAGACGAGAAGTAGTAGCAGTAGTAGTAGGAGAAGAAGAGGATGATACATGTACGTGTATATGTGTATATGTGTGTGCTCGACACCCGCAGGCGTAGAGATCCAGATTAGGCACGACGACGACGTTGCCGTTGACGGCTCCTCATTCACTCCTCCCCGCGCGTGTCGTCTTCTCCCTCTCGACCCTCATCTCATCTCGTCCCTCCTACGTGTGCATATACATATACATAGCCTCGCGATTCACTGAGCTTCTCTCCTGGTTAATTATACCCTTAATTGCGTTATTTTATTGTTACGACAGCTACTGGGATACACAATGGCCAGTACCATGTCAGAGCAAGTCTTAACCCTCTTTTATTTTTTTTATTTTTGGTAGAGAAGAGAGAACCTTTCTTCCTCTTCTTCTTCTCCCTAGTGTGTAGTCATTGTCGCATTGGCCTAACCCCTAACTCTTCGACGACGACTACGCAGTGGTGACGAATTTTCATGAGGGAGGTGAGCGAGGAAACGAAGTAAGAGATTTTCAGGAGATCTCTCGACCCAAATTTAAATCGCGCATGTGCTTTGCATTCCTTGTGGGAACGATGATGGAATGGGACTTTCACGAGTTCACGTACGACTACTGGAACGATGAATAAAGATCTTTTCTTTTTATAGGATTATATAGGCTGGATGTGCGTGGCTCTCGTAGTGCTTTGAATTGATGATGCGGTAATGTATTTTCAAGATTAATTGACATCGTAGGGGAGCGCGATAAATTGTCATGTCGGGTGTTGTGAGCAGGGGTTGGGAAATGCGTGTAATTAATTGGTTGCTAGAATATTTTGATTTTTGGGTTCTACTAAATGGTAGGATATTATAGTATGGAAACATTGATAAACGAGTTTTAAGGTCTATGAGAATGAACGGACTCTGATTTTATGTGTATTTGGTACATATTTTTAGGGAAGTAGGTGTTTAACTTTTGGAAATCATATGTTCTTCATTAAGTATCGATTATAAACTACAAATATATTTTCAATTTCTATAAACACAGTTTTTTTAATCTATAAAGCACAGAATTTAAGCAACTCAAGTTATACTCATGGGATTAAAAATAATCTCGATTCTTAATTAAAAAGATAAAGCTTTACGCATAAATAAGTAAATAAAGATAAAGTGTAATTGTTCTTAATAGACTCTTTCACAATTTGTTCCTGTAAAAGATTCTTTTCATTTAATAAGTAATAGTAATTTCGAGGTAAAAGTTTTTTTGCAATCAACGTCAAGTTCTTATTAAAATGTAAACACGTTGGTAAAAGCACGATCCGATGAAAACCGAAATTTCCAGGAAAATCGATTTCTTAACCCTTAATTTAATTCACCTCGTCAGCTACATTTTCCACAGATGGTATTTTCAAAAAAAAATTATAACCAATAACTTTCACTTGTAAAACACGCGGACGGCGCATTAAAATTATAACGGCATAAAAATACAGGGCACTCGTGCGCTAATCCAATCCCTCTATACAATTACCGTCACTCCGGCTGAAGTAAAACTGCCGCTACGGAATTATATCGAATTAATCGAGCGATTCGCTCCTCGCTCTTCTGACATTCCACTTCCTTCTCAACGACTCATTCTTATTTTAAAGGCGCGAGTCGAGAGACGCACGCGCGGTAATGAAACTCGACGACGGCATTTCGTGTGCGCGACTCTCTTTTTCCCCCTTTTCTCTCTTCGTCTCGCCTCTTTTATTACGGCACTTTGAACTTCTTGTACAGCATGTAACGGTGGGATGCTATTGTTTTCATGAAAAATTCGCGCGTCCACGCGCGTTCTTTCATCTCTTTAATAGTACTTTGCTCGCTTCGCCTTTTTATTTCCCGTTATTGCTCGTGCGAGCACCTACTTCTGAGAGTAAGCGCGTTAGGTTATTAGGTAAACTTGCTCGAGTGCTGTGTCCTCCTCGTTTACTCGTTGGTAGCTTGTGCGCACTGTAACGGGTGGTAATGTCGTGCGGTGCTTTGTTGGAGATAAAAATTTCATGGGGAAGAGCGGAAGATTGCTCGACTGTTCGTGAATTCTTATCTTTGATTTTTGTACGATAGAACGGGAGAAAGTCATCATTTTTATTTTATGTCAGTTTCATTAGAAAAATGTTATTAGCAAACAATTTTTGCGTATTTTATTGGTTTTTTTCCTTTAATTAAAAATTGACTTGAGAGACGTTTGGTAATTTCTTTCATATTAATTTATAATAGTAAGAATAGTGAAATGCGTCACTTGTTAATTAATTAAAAAATTTTATAAAATATAGATTATTATTATAGGAAAACGTAAACATATTGTAATGTACATTTGTATCAGGTCAGAGTTATAAAAAATAGTGAATATACACAATTTAAAACAGAAAAGTTTTTGTTGTGCATTATTTTTAAGTAGATATGAGTCAGATATAGTCAGACACAACTATTATGTAGAAAAATATTTTCGTATTATTATTTTGATATTACAAATAACAATCTCAAAAAGAAAATACAAGAAGGTCCTGCAAAAATAACAATTAAGCCTTAATAATTGCGCTAAATCACCAATATATTGGGGCCTTCCCTCATCAACGAAAAAATTAATTCGAAAAAAGTCATCATCGCGAGCGGCAATAAAAGACCACCACGAGGTATTCGTTTTCATCGCAGGGCAACAAGAAATAATTAATCACGCCCGCTTGGATTCAATGGACAGTCGATTTCACTCGCGTATAGAGAGAGAGAGAGAAAGAGAGAGAGAGTGAGAGACAACGCCCTACGAAGCCATTCGCGCGTACCCGATGATAAACAAAGAGAGCAAGAACCGTATATATGTGTGTGTGTATGTAGCAGCGACGCAGCGCGGATTGGCTCAACTGTCCGTGAAATGGGCACCGCCGTAAAGCAATGATGCGTTTCGCGCCGACGAACATTACGGAGGCTGCGGCGCGCTATGCGGACTAGTACAGTCGCATTATGCGCATACGGTTCTTATTGGTAAGAGGGGAGGGGGGTATTGAATAGGGATAATGTATTTTCCATTTAGACAACAGTTCTTTTAAAGTTTAAGGGTGGGTCGAATAATTTTCGTTTTCTCGGATAGCCAAAAAAGTGTTTTGAAACATGTTTTTATGGATATTTGGCGAAAATATGAATGAAATGTATCACTTTCGAGAAATGTTTTTCTTCTGTGTGTTTGTGTATATATGTGTATATATAGCGGGTATCTCGAGGATATAAATATGGATTTATTTTGATATAAAAAAGCTCACATTTTTGTTTTTGTGGATTTGTTCAAGATTTAAAACTTTCTCAAAATTGAGTTTCTTTTGTTTTATATCCAAAAGTTCAGTTTCAAATTTTATTCATTTTTTTTCATACGATGAGAGCCAATGTTCTTTATTTTATCAAATGTCTGTACAAAAAGGCTTTCAATTACTTATACATTGTCATTTTTTAAGTTTTACTTATCGATATTTTTTCATTTATTATTAAGAGAAATGTTACGTTAATAACAAATGAAGCATATATTTAAAAAAAATATATTTTTGACAAAAATGTGTTTTGGTTGTGTCGCGATAATAGAAGGAAAAATCAATTGATCTTTATAAAATTTTATAGGGAGTTAGATTTTTTTATGGAAATTACAATAAACAATTTGGGATTAGGTTGTGAGTTTTAGTTCTCATGAAGAAAGTCCTTTTCACATGTAAAACTTTTAAGTGTATTGAAAAATGTGATAAAAAAAACTTTTCTTTCACGAATGTACTATAAACTTTTTTTAAAGACCATTTTAATACGTACTTGTGAAACATGATCAATCTGAAAGAATAATTTATCCCGTTCTGTACAGTTGAGAGAATTCGCATACAATGAATAATGTCTTAACCTTAACCTCTTCGTGTACGATTTATTTTACTAAAATTGCAAAAATTGTTTCTTTTTAAGTATTAATAAATAAATTATATATTTTTAGTCAATAAAACTGACTGATATTTGTAGTATTTCACCTGAAGAATCTAATGCATAGGACATTTTTTAGTTAATATATAAGGTATCATCACAATTAAAATTTTAATATTGTTCACATATGTGGACAAGTGCAGGAAGAAGTTAATGTCTAATAAATTACAAACTAGTAATTAAACCTAAACTTTAAACAACCAAATTTATGAGACTATAAACTAAAAAAAGAACAAAAAACTATGGTCTCTGATTCTTAATCTTCATACATCTCTTACATTGATATCCAATAATTATTAACAAATAGTCTTAAAACACTTTGCGATAAAAACCTCTAAAAGTAACGAGACTGCATCGAGGAACTTCACAGCACCCAAGTGGAAAATGAATATATACGTCTTCGAATAAAGAGAATTGTACATTCACAGGCTCTGGCGATCATATCCCATGAAATATTTTTACTAA
>JAYJLV010070064.1:0-15823 GCA_036873485.1 Torymus texanus
CGATAATAGCAAAGTGCTCTAAAAAATTATTGAAAATTTGCCTTTTTTTGACCGAACAAACTTTACCCCCCCCTTAAAAAAAAAAATAATAAAGAAAAGCCTCTCTCCGTCGGTACTTGTCAAATATTTATTCAGCGTATAAATAAAATATCAACACGCATCGACCGATAAATCTTATAAATTCCGCATCAATTTGTTCACTCCATAAATTTTTTTCCCAACAACAACAACAATAACCACTCGCATCAACCTTAAATCCACATGACAAATATATATACCACATACATACGCGTTTAAAAATGCAGAGAGATCAGCGAGCGCCGATAACACGCGAATATATACGCTCGCAAATACATCATTTGTCTCTTGTTCCTTCCGATACGTATATATATACACACATAACGAGATAACCATTTAATTGCTATATACCGTCTACCTCTACAGAAATTAACGTATACAAAAAAAAGCCGTCAGAGAACCGAACACCTTATCGGGTTCATTCTATCTGCTGTCTTTTTGTGATCCGCGTATAATCTAATTGTACAAGCGGCCTCGTGCGCGTTGGGTGCGAACAAAAAAAAAAGAAAAAAAAAGAGAAGAAATTCGTGACCGAGAAAACCGCACCAATCGATGCAGCCACCGGCGCGCGCTCCGCTTTATATACCTACTATACTATATATACACCTCACTCGGCGAGCAATCCAACAGAATTTTTTCATTACTCATCAAACGGAACATACAGTAGTGCAGTAGCAGTAGTAGTATATAGTATAGTGTGCAATCGATCGATCGGTTGTTCCTTTAAAAAAAAAAAAAAAAAAAAGTGCAGCAGTGTCTCTAGCAGTCACTCGATCTCCCGCCAACGAAATCAATTATCTCGAGTGCATCTCTCCTGCATTCTATATACCTTTCTCTCTCTCTCTCTTACGACTTTCCAATCCCAAGACAAAAGAAGAAGAAGAAGGAGGAGGTAAAGGAATAGAGGATACAAAAAAAACGAAAACTATAATACCACCTCGTGAAATGTGAACAACATTATACAGGGTGGGAGAGATGTGGGGTTGAACCTTTACAGTATCGCGCAGCTGTTGTCGTCCCGCATCGAAGAGGAAGAAGGAGAAGGAAGAATCCGTCGTCGGCGGGCGGCACGCCAAGTTCGCGCGCGCGGGGGCTGCGCCCGAAAATCCATATAAGCGACGGCGACGACGACGACGCACTGCGCGCGCGAAAGTTTCTCTCTCTCTCTCTCTCTCTTTCTTACTCTTATATATATATATATATATACTTACGTCGATGTGGGGCAGTTTTCGCTGTTACTTCTATTGACGCTACTGTTGTATATGTATGTGTATGTGTGTAGTTGATGGAAGAAGACACGGCTGAAGGATTGCTTCGAGAGAAGGAGGGAGAATTTTTTTTTTTGTTCGAAGAATTCGAAGAGGAAGAGAGAAGAAACTTCCGGGAGAGAAAATTTCGTCAGAGATGGAGGATATCATGGGCGAGTGATTTTGTTTATTGCTAGAGAGAGAGAGAGAGGAGGTAATGTCGGTGGGAATTCGAAGCTATTGTTTGCTTTATACGAGGATCGTAAGGGGGGAATGTAGGGAAGGAGAAGTGGAGAGTTTGTCTGTATGTGGGTCAGTCGAATTTCCGCGGGTAGAGAAGAGATTCTTGGATTATTGCTTTTGAAAGAGCATCGTGATAAAAAAAATAATAATAATAATAAGATCCACCGTTAGCGCGTGGTGAAAAGTTTTATCGTTCTTTATGAAGTCTTAAATGTTTGCGAAGATGGACAATTTACTTCTCGACTAAAAGAAACAAAAAAGAGACGACGTACCATTCGCAACAAAAAAAAGAAAATATCTCGGACCATGGAAATTATTCAAATTTTCGTAAATATATATCCGCATTGAACCAACCCTCGCGCGGCTGGTAATGATTGCCAGTGCTAAGAAGAACTTATTAAAAAAGTTTTCGAATAAAGCCACCGGCGCGCGGTCGCTGGCGAAGAATAAAAGCACTGTACCGCACACTGACTGAAACTTCCGATCCCTTGTATAATTCAGCGTACTATATAATTGCAATAATATAAGACCGTGTTATACAAATGAGCGTCGGTTCGCGCGAGCGTCATTATTATCAAGGCGTTCCAGCACACGCGTCGCTGAAACAATATAATCTCTATACCCTCCGCGTGTATGTATATACACTTTTTAAGCGTAGAAAAGCAGGAGAATAGGGGGGACGGAGGTAGTGAAAAAAAAAGGAACAACGTATATATGATCGTGCGATAATTTCATCTGGCTTAAAAACGTCGCAGAGAGGTGGAGGTATGAAAAAAAAAAGAGTAACATCGCAACGGTACACACGTCGGCCTTACACCCTCTCATCACCGACTCTTTTCATGCAAATGCATATATATATATATATACGTATACGGGACAGTACCTTTTACCTATACATATACATACTCTTTTCTCTTCTCACTATATACTAAAACATAGAGATGTGCGCATGTGTATATATACACATATATGCTGTATACACACTGACCACGTTATCTCTTTTGCTCGCTTACGTTAGCGCGCTTGGGATATCTTTTTCCCTCAACTTTCGCGCCGCTTACGAGGTCAAATTTATATTCAAATGAAAATTCTCTCTCTCTCATTCTCTCTCGGGCGCTTTTGCTCTTCCGCTCGCTCGCACACTCGACCCTTTGAAAAATATATAGAACGCTGAGCGTTGGGAAAATAGCCTACACGAGGTAGCGAGGAGCCAGCAGCCCTCACCTCCCAAAGGCATAATACATTACTACTCGCTTACTCTCTTTCTCTCTCTCTCGCTCTCCGTTCATAATTAGCCATTCCATTTCTTCCTCTCCTTTCTCTCTCTCTCTCTCTCAGTTTCAGAGAAAAAGCGTGCCTTTTTTTCACCGGCAACGCGCGCTCGCGCATCTCAATAACCCATTTCAGTGCTGCTGCTGCTGCTGCTGCAACTAGCGTCGAATCTCCCTTATAACGCCGGTGCACTATAGTGTACTATACTACTACTACTACTACTACTACTATACTGTGAAAAAGCACTGCACTCACTCTCTCTCTCTCTCTTATACCGTGTGCCAATGCGTCTTTGACGTTGCTACTACTACTACTACTGCAGTAATAGCAGAAGCTCTCATCTAATGCTCTCTCTCTTTCTCTAGCTAGGAACGCTTAGAAAACGAGTTTGCAAGCAAGTGAGGGGTTTCTTCCTCTCGTTTTTTTTTGTCTCTCAAGAGACCGGGCACTACATATACTATATATACTCGTCCCGATTTTTCTACTCTCAAAAACTCTCTAGTTCGAGCTAGTCAAAAAGAAGAAGTAGAAGAAAAAAAAAAGAAAGAAGAAATAGAAGACACGCGAGCTACTGCTACTTACACTTTCCCTTTCAAATGCCTCTAGCGCGTGGGCGTGAATGTGTATATATGTATAAGAGTACGAGCTCAAGGTTGCAACGCTTCTTTTCGCAATACTTTGATAAAGGATGTGTGCATGCGCGCGCCTGAGAGTGCAAGAGCAAGCGGCGCGCGAACGTGATTGATGGAACGAGGGGAAATGAGTGAGAGAGAGAGAGAGGTGACGGGACGTATAATTCCGTCGCGTTGAATGACGGAACGCGCGAGTGTGTATATATATATACGTCGACGACGATGAGAATAGCCTCCTTTCGTTAATTAAATTGAACCGAGTGGTGGTTTTTTTTGTATATCTCACGTGTATATGTATATGTGTTGAAGAGAGAGAAAGAGAGAGAAAGAGAGAGAGAGAGAACTTTCTTTAACGCGCGACAATTAACGTAATGAATCATTTCGAAAATTTGATTCGAAAAGAAAGAGAAGCTTGCTCGACTTTAATTGGATTTGTTATATCCTCTTCGAGATGAGGAGAAAGGAGAGGTTAGTCGTTTTATATATACTATATACGCGCGTGTGTGTGTATATAGGCAGAGTTCTTCTTTTTTACTGCAATGCAAATTTTTACTACGGCTTTTTCTGCGAATATACCTTATTATTGTGCGAAAGAAAAAAAAAAAGAGAGAAGCGCTCTTCTCAATGGTCCGGAAATTGAATGGAATATCGCGCTCTTGCAGAGATGGGGGAGGGAGGAGCATTAAAGTTTTAAAAAAAGGGTTTCGCCTACTGCTACTGCTGCTGCTGCTGCTGCTGCTAGAGACTATATACATCGCTAAATACATACACGATGTCGTAAAAAAATTATAATGCTTGTTAACCTTCGCGAAGTTGCACGCTCGCCAGTCGAATGAAAAGTTATAATTAACTTTTAGAGCCCTCTTTCTCTCTCTCTCTTTCTTTTGCACAGAGCGCGCGATGGTACTCCTATGGTAAATTAACTTTCTACTAGTTCTTTTTTTCTCTTTCTCTCTCTCTCTCATCGTTCCGTACGGCTCTTATGATTCTCTTAAGCCGAATGAAAAAAAAAGTTATTCCAATAAAAATTCTTTACCCTGAAGGTTTGTTTCCCTTGACTTTACTCGTGTTATGTATAAGCACGTAATATATTACATGCGCGCAGCATCATCAGTCGTAACACACATTGTAACAAACAGGCGATAAATAACCTTATCAACCAGTTTACCCCTGTAGCTAATAAAGAAACATCGACTTGCGTATACTCAGACACATACATATACACACATGATTTTTATTCGCGTTAGATTCTTCCCTCTGTATAAGAGACCGGCTAATGAAAGTAACAAAGTTATTTCGAGTTTCAAAGCTCCGGGCGATTACGTCTAAATAAGGGTGTATAGGAGAGGGGAGAGGGATAGAAGAGCTATACATTACCCCGCAGGCAAGGCGCTTGCTTGCTTGCCAGATTGAGAGAGAGAGAGTGGGAGCTACATTAGTGGACGTTCCTTTTCTACCCCCTCCGTTCTCTTTTCTCTACTCGCTCAATCCTCCCTCCCTTCGGAAACAATAAATTTCGCCTGTTCATTTTTCGCTGGCGTCGTAAATTTTTTTTTCCCCGTCGACCCGGCGAAAAAGCTTACTTTTCCACGCGCGGCTGTAGCAACAGCAGTAGCAGTAGTATAGCATATAGAAGCCGTCATCTTTTTTTCGGGAGAAAATTTGTGGCGCGCGCGCGTGTATGTACGCGCGTAGCATACGAGAAAAGAGTTTTTCGCGCGCCAACCAGTTTCAGTCGCGGATTAGATTTTCGCTGTTATAGCCTCGTTTTTGTGGGTCATGCAAATCGGAAGAGAGGAAGAGAGAAAGAATTTTTTTTTTATTTTTGGTAGTGTAGGCGTGAAGGGCGGTGGGAGGTTGCGGTAATATACGTGATTGGAGACAAACGATAAATCAGAGGCAAAAGTTCGGTGACTGTGACGTGCGGATTAGAGAGAGAGAAAGAGAGAGAGAGAGAGACGAGAGGTTTGTTTTTTTTGCTGTTTGCCGAGTTATTTATGGACGCGGTTTTACGGGTTTACGGGCGTGTTTTGTTGGTAAACATTGGGGGAGATGATTTTTTTTCTCTCTCTGTAATATCTTTAACAATGTTTGTTTGTGCGTGATGTTTTTTTGTATTTGGAGTATATTGAATGTTTGCATGATGTAATTAAACGAAAAGGCAGTTGTTATTGATTACCCTGCAGGTTTTTTCTACAGTGTATTTTAGAAATAAAAAAGGAAAAGTAAATAAATTACTTGTCGAGAAATATAGCGACAATTGAAATAAAACAACACACACACACACACACATATACAAGACGTATTTCATAACTGAAGATAAGCCATAAAAATGTTTATTGTTCCAAGAATTTCATAATAAACTAAACGTGTACACCTCCATATAGTTATCTTCCAAAATATAACGTGGTGCATTCACATATAGAGTTAATAAAACTGGATCAACCGTGTTTATACACCGTAATATTTTGTAATCCTCAGCAGTCGTAAATCAAAAGATAAACAACCTCGTCGAGGAAAAAAAAATCATATATCTATATATACAAACACATACATAACACGAGAGACCAACGAAGAAACTGCTCATTTGTAACACGTAACAAATGTTCGTGAACATAATGAGAAATACACATATATATAACCATGCGCGTGTGGATGGCGGACAAAATAATCCGGTAATCCGTAGAACCACAAATTTCCTTTCTACAATCTATCAATTATGCAGCAGTTAGCAGCAGCCAAGTCCTGTGTACTCTCCAGGGCCGTCGTCTCGTGCTATGCGCTTGTTACACATACGTTATATATATCTATATATATAGATATATGTAGGCGCGCGCGCGCGCATACACATCTACTATACTTCGCACGTATGAAACTCTCGTCGTCGTCGTCGACAACGGCGGCTGCTGCTGGCCAGCGAGAAATGGAACTTCGTGCACGGCCGGACGCCGGAATATAACCTAATCTCGTTTCACGCTTTACGTGTCGTCCGCTCTTGCCCCCCCCCCTTCCTCTCTCTCTCTCTCTCTCTCTCTCTCTCTCTCTCTCTCTCTCTCTCTCTCGAGTAACAGCAGTTTTAAAGCTTTCTTTGCGCGTCGGCTCGAATTAATGGTACTGTTCTCTATTATCGTGCAAATGTATATATATACACGTAAAAACGCGATTTTATACAATAATCGTTGAAATTATAGAGCGGAATATAACCTTAATATTATAAGATTACAATTTTTTTTCTGTACCAGATGACTACATACATATATACATATATACATACGGGTACGCATATAAAAACAAATTGGATATCCGCAGTTTGCCACGCGCACGCGCGCGTTAAGACCTAAAGCGATTTCAGGCCGCTCCCGCGGATGCGGACTTGAGCGCGTTGGAAAATTGCGTTCCCGGTTTCCGCTATTTTCGGCTTGAAATCCTTCTATAACATAACGCTGTAAATCTATATGTATGTGTGTATATCTATATATACACACGTTAAAAGCTCTGAGAGCTTCTCTGTTGATAAAAAAAAAAAGTGCGCTATAGCGATTCAGCTTGAACCAGAGAGAGGATCGATGAATCGTCGTCGTCGTCGTAGGCAGTAGTGTTAGTAGTGGCGGCAGTAGCGGCGGCAGCTTTGGCCCTATATATACTCGCCTCGTGCACGCGCGATGAATTGCTGCTCCTCAAATATTTAAGGATATCGAGAGGCAGAAGCAGTGGCAGCAGAGAGAGAGAGACCAAGTCTCGGGGTTGAAATGCTTGCCCGTCGGCCATAACTATCCCTGATTCGGAGGGTAAATTTATGGGTTAAGGAAATGTTTTTGGCAAATGTACTATGCCTGTGTGCTTTTTTTTTATCTGGTATGTTTGTTTAAATGAATTGCACGAGGGGTTCAAACGGATGAATTTATTAATAATAACAAGGTGTGAATGAATAATATAAATGTAGTGGGTTATATATATATATATATATAAGGAAGTATATGTATGTATGTGTATATGGTTTTGGAAAATATTTTTCTTTGTTGTTAAGTGAATATATAAAGATGCGTGTATAGAGTACTTTGCGAGCGAATGCGTTGTATAATGAAAGAAATATAAACAGAGTGGTTCTTTTGAATAAGGGGAAAAAAGGAGTGAGAAAAGAAAGAATAATAATAATGATAACGGAAGGGTATAAAGTGTGGAAATTGCAAAAATAACCTCATTTACAGAAAATCTGCTGAAATAATAGTCCTGGTTATATATATACATCTAATAACATTCAAACGCTGCTACAACAACAGAGTAGTAATATACACCGAATTAATTAATATAAAAGTTAATGTGAAATTAATGTTACGTTTTGTACTTCAATTACAACTTTTGTGTATACATACTTCCCCATTCGTTCGATTAAAGGTTACAACGCGCGCGCGTGTGTGTGTGTGTGTATATATATGTGTAACGTAACATCAATATGCGTATATCATCCAATGACCGATACGACCAGAGTTAATTAGCTTCGTTACCGCGGGAACGTGCATCATTACGGGGGCTCGCGTAATTTAGATACTCTGTATAAGTACGTGTATAATAATATAAAAATAATATAAAGAAATACAGATAATATTAACACGAGCATCCATGATGAAGATGAGATAGAGAGAGAGAGAGAGAGAGAGAATTAAGTGTAGTCCCAAGTGTGCACTCTTGCTATTTATATATATAATATCAAGAATTTCAATATAATTAATCACTCGGTTCGCCCTGGGGCCACGATGTATGCGTAGATTAAATTATAATAATAACAATAATAGTAATCATTGCATAACTATTCGAATAATAATAATAATAATAATAATAATAATATCCATTCGTCTATCAGCGGTTGTATATTATCGTTGTCAAAAGCGAAACGCGGGCTTAGTTAATTTGCAACTGTGCACGCGCCCGCGCGAGAGAGAGTTCAAGCTTAAATGAGACGGCGGTATATAGTACGTGCTGAAATAAAGTTAAGTAATTGAAGGCACACACATCATCGATCATTGTGTGCGCGAGCGCGCGCGCCTCGAGCTCGCAAGCAAGCGTGTGAGCTTCCGCTTTGAACTTTTATATACCTATACTCTCTGATGCTATGTGTACTTCGTACTTTTCGCGTTGTTGTTTGAAATATACTACGCCACTGGTATACTAATATACGTGATTTACACCACGTTCTTCGACGTTCAACTCTTTGCGAATTCGACGACGATTGGTTAATATTTAAAAAACATTACTTGACGAAAAGAAAATGAAAAACGGTATATTTCGAGTTTCAAAATTATAACGTATGTTTACATTGAACCGGCGGAAAAAATGTAAGAAAAAGGGGTTTTCCCGTTTTTTTCAAATGTAGGAAAGTAAACAGTAATTTTTTAAACGATGTCAAGTGCTGAATAAAGTTCTCTTTTTCTTTTCGTCGCTTCCTCTTCTTCTTCTTCTTCTTCGTCTTTTTTTTACGTAATATTCTTAATTTCGGAAGCGAAAGAGAGAAAAAAAAGATTTCGCGCGTACACGCATGCACGCATCGTGAGCTGGTATAGTATGTATATAACATTCCCCTACGTCCGGAAAACTCATTAACGCCGAAAATAGCAGAGGCGACCGCGGAGGCCTCGCGAGCTGTGGTAATTTTAAAGAATATATATGTACGAGCGCGAGAACGCGAAAAAGCACAAATATCACAATGTCATCAATTAGTTTAATTAAAAAACTTCACTCGCATTTGTGCACGTGTGTTCGAAATTCGAAAATTCAGCTTCTTTCGTTTTCTCAATGCTTGTATACAGTACTTTTTATGTATGTTCAGGCGTCGTAACCGGTATATGTAGAAATTCACAAAAAATTGTCCATAACTTGTTTGAAACAATGACGAAAAAAAAGAACTAATTTTCCTTATTCTATAACTAATATAGTCCACGAAAATGATGTTGAAGATAGAAAATCGGAATAGTGTTTTTCAGAAAGCTGCAATTAATGTTTGAAGCTTCGAATGCAAAATAAGCGGTTTTTCGTTATTTTTACACCATCATTATATAGATAATAAGAGGATTTACTTACAACTTTTCTATGATTAAAAACTAGAGAAGATGAGCTTTCATTTGCTTTTTTAAAATTGAAAAATGTTGATTTCTTGCAAAGTTATCGAAGTTCAAAGTTGAGCAAAAAATGCAGTGTTCAATTCCTGAAATTGACTGTTCGACTGCATACATATTTCGTCGCATTTTCGATGCTCAACTTTGATAACTTTGCAAGGAATCAACATTTTTCAATTTTAAAAAAAAGCAAATAAAAGTTCATCTTTTCTAGTTATTAATCATAAAAAAGATGTAAGTAAATCCTGTTATTATTTATATCATGTTGGTGAAAATAACGGAAAACCGTTTATTTTGCATTCAGAGCTTCAAACATTAATTACAGCTTTCTGAAAAACACTATCCCGATTTTCTATGTTCAACATTATAAACTATATAAGTTATAGAATAAGGAAAATCAGTTTTCAGAAGTGTGTATCAACTTTTTTTTCGTCATTTTTTCAAACAAGTTATGGGCAATTTTTTGTGAATTTTTACATATATATGCGTTTAATAAAGCTCGACTCGCAGAAGTGTGTGTGTGTGTGTGTATATATAAAAGAAAAGGAAAATTTGTATATCCGTATATATAATAACTCCAAAGCTCGTTTGTTTACACACGCAGCTGAAAAAGAAAGAAATCATACTAACGCCCGTGTCCGTCGCTATTTGTAAACAACGGCGATGACTATATACACACATACACACAGAGAAAGAGAGAGAGAGAGAGAGAGAGAGAAGGCCTTGCGTCGAATCATTACAAGCGTCGAGAGCTTTTTCACGCCTTATATTAAAATTTTCCTCCGCCCGTGGGCAACCACGCGTGTAAAAAGTCCCCCCCCCCCAACGCTGGAGTGTAATAAAAATGAAATCGATATCGGGATTCGAGAGTCACAGAGTCGCACGTTACTCTATAACCAAAGGTAAATATACGCGATGGTCTCTTGAAACTTCCTCTACTCCCTGTTCTGTGATATAATCAATTATACCGCATATGCTCGTATAATACCTGTATGACTCTGCATGAATTACGGCGGTCGAGTTTTTACGCAGTATTTACCGGCGACTAAACGCTTAGTTCCGGAGAGCACGATTATATATAAGCGCGGGAGTACTTACACACGCATTGGAATCCTTACGACTAAGTTCCTTAACGGCGCAAAGTTATACATTTCCTCCCTCCTCTTACTCTTACCTTCGCGAAGTTGCTTAATCCAACTACAGAAATTTTCTCCCCCCCCTTCCACGTCTTTCTCTTCGACATAACGTTACCTCATAAGCCTATACACGCGCGAACGCTACTATATACTACCCGATGTAACAATATATGTACATACACATATATATACGCGTGTGCTCGCGCAAAAGGGAGGATACATGAGCGAGAGAGCGAGAGAGAGAGAGAGAGAGAGAAGAGGGCTGACTCGGCGCACTCGAATGTTTTGACTCGGCGAACCCTTTCACTCCAATTAAAGTAAAACTCGAGTGGTGTGCGCGCGCGCGCGCCCCTGCACAGGATACTAGCGGCGTGTATATCGTCGCCGATGTCGTCGTCGTCGTCGTCGGTGGGGGAGAATTACAAAAGCAGGGAGGAGAAGTGGAGAAAAAAAAACAACGAGGGTGGAAGAAGAAGAGGAGACGACGACGAAACGTTTGGCTGTGTATATCTGTGAGCCGCTTACATATATGAACGCAGACATAGTAAAATTTCCCTATACGCGTATAAACATCCCCTCCGGTATATATACGTATACGAGCGAGCGTCCGCCTGCGGAAGTAGCCTCGAAAACCGCCGAAACGGATGAAGCAAAAAGAGAAAGAGAAAGAGAGAAAAAAATGTGAAGAAGGAGGAATCTCTCTCCTCTCTCTCTTTCTCTCTCGTTTCTACCTTGGACTAAAAAACGAGAACACACGCTCGGCAGGACAGAGATAAAAGGGCCGGGAATATAAATAAGCGCCGATATGACGAGAAAGAGAGGTAGAGAAGAAGAAGCAGAAGAAGGCGGTGCTACACACATACACACACACACACATATATATATATATATATATATATGAGGGTGGCGAGCAAGCAAGCAAGCGAAAGAGAGAAGAACAGCACAACCTGCGGCCGGCGCGCGTGTTGAGTAGTCGTCGTCGTCGCCGTCGTGTCGTCGTCGTCGTCGTCGTAGTAGTAGTAGTATATAGTATATACAGTAGTATAGAGCAAGAGCGCTGTATGGGTGTGTGAAACTGTGTGCGGATGACGTCGAGGGGGTGGCGGCAGTGGCGGCAGTGGCAGCGCCGACGCTGGATCAATACCGTGCCACGCCTCGGCGGCTCTCTTGTGTGTATATGTATCTATATATATACATACGTATATATATATATATGTACGTGCCGTTCGCAGTGGTAGAAGGAAGAAGAGGAGGAGGAGGGTGAACCTGCGCCACCACTACCACGGTCTTAACCTGCCACGCTTGGAATTCGGACTTTTCACAGGGGGAGTAGTAGTAGTAGTAGTAGTGGGTTACGTATATCTGATCCGAATTCTTTTTCGGTACAGGTTGAGGTTAGACCGAGCTGAGAGATGGGTGAGAGATAGAGGGGGAGGATTATAGGAGGTACGAGAGAGAGAGAGCAACCCTCGATCTATAAAAGAGAGAGAGAGAGAGCAACCCTCGATCTATAAAAGAGAGAGAGAGAGAGAGAGAGAGGGAGAGAAACGGCGCGGGTAAAAATCGATGCAGGAGCACGCGCGCACCGTATACAATCTCTCGAGTCATATCGTTCTGCGAGAGAGAGAGAGAAAATTTTTTTTACATACGTTATACCGCCTGCGCTAACCCGCGAGCTGGTTTACTTACTCACCCACCCTCCCTTTTCCTGCGTTCCAATGCACACACCGATCGCGATTATCGATCCATATATACCACACACATACACAGCCTATATATATAAACCATTACCACTACACCCTCACACGAGCGCGCAATGGGTTTGTTAAAAACCGTCACATCCTCTCGTGTTCCATGTAGTCGAGCGTTGCCGCGAGATTAATCATCAACCGGTGAGAGCAAGCAAGCGAACGAGCGTACGGGATTTAATTCGCGCACGCCGCTACTGCTGCTACCGCTGTCGCGCGGTTATATACACCTGTGCTGTATATATATACATATATAGACGCTGTATATACCGGCGATCAATGAAAACGCGATAAGCGCTCTACGCGTCGCACGTGCGTAAGAGAGAGAGAGAAAGAGAGAGAGAGAGAGAGAGAGAGAGAGTGGACCGAAAAGCGAGTATAGTGATGTGTATGTATGTATGTATGTATGCGGGTGACTAGACTGACATTTCGCGCGAAAGCTAGCTAGATATAGATAGATAGATATAGAGCTTTCTTGTCGATCGCTACCGGCGACATACATATCGGTTAGAGTAGCTGCTAGGTATTGTACAGTAGATATATGCGTGTGTAAGCTGGTTAAATTCTAACGAAAAAGCAGTAATAGTTGGCATGCGACAGGATATGTTTTTTTTTCTTTTTCTTTTAGAGTATATATATATATATATATATATATATATATGTAAACGGCTATATACCAGTGACGTACATGCTCCAGAGTTGCGCTCTGTTATACATATATATGCATGCGATGATATATGCGCTTATGATAGTATTGTTGTTGTTGTAGTTGTTGTTTATAGACCATAATACGTTGAACACGTTCAATAGAAATTTTTGTTTATTGTATATGAATATATGTGTAAATTAATATATGAAAGAAGGTATACGAGGAAAGCATCAGAGGCGGCAGCATTAAGAGCGGCAGTAGTAGCGGCGTTTCGGTCAGGCGGTATATACGCGCGATCTATATTAGCCGGGCGGCACAGCAGCAGCAGCAGCAGCCTCGGAGAGCTCTAACCTCAAGTGCGCGCCGTGCGTGCGGGCCACATATATACATACATACATACATACCATTGCACTACCACTCGCTTATATATACTCTTTCTCTCTCCACTTCGTTCTCTTCGTAAAATGTCGAATGGTCCGCGTGCGTGCAGCCCTCGAGCAAAACACACATACACACACACACACACACACGTGTGTATATATATATATATATGAGAGCGGGTAGAAACGAGAGGGGTACATATATATACACACACACGCGGCATTACATAATAATTATTACACCGTGCGGCGCAGCGAACGGTACGTGTGAGAGACAGATGTATATGTATATGTATCAAAGACCAGACAGATAGAGAATGAGTGAGAGAGACAAGTGGAAACTCACCTGCGGCAGCCGGTGTAGTATACGTGTATATATGCACGAACGATGCGTGTGCGCAAGTAGTAGCCTCCTTCTTCTTTTCTCTCTCTCTTTCTCTCTCTCTCTCTTTCTCTCCTATATCTTTTTCTCAGTAGGTCGTCCGGCGGGTAGCAGCACACAAGGGTGACGACGAAAACGTTGACGACGACGACGACGATTACTACTGGTACAGCACACTCTCACACACGCGCGCGTATTTTATACGTAAATATATAATAATACTACTACTGCTGCTACTGCTGCTGTTGCTGCTGCTACTGCTGCTGCTGCTGCCGTATAGTCGGCGACGATACAGTTGGTAGTATGTATGTGTATATATATCTGCAGGTATATACTACTACTACACTGCTTTACATATATACACACATGCGGGGATGCTGCTGCTGTTGCTACTGCTACTGCTGCTATTACTGTTGCTCGTAACGAAGGACGGAAACCGTAGTACCAGATAGAATTAAATGTATCGAAGGAAGAAAAGCCGCTGTTGAATTTATAATTCTCCTCGATGCAGACGTTGCGTGTCTTGTCTGTGTATGTATATATCACTGGGACATGGCAGCGCGCGTGCTGGGAGTATGTATGTAGAGAGAGAGAGGGGGGGATAGAGAGAGAGAGCTCCGACTAACTGATTGACTGACTGACTGACTGTATATATGTGTGTGGTATTCGCGCTTATAGTATATATTAGCACGATGATCAGACTAGCAGGCGACGACGATGGGACGAAGCAGCGGTACGACGGTCGTTGTAGACAGCTGCAAGTTTAACGCTGAAGATGTTGAATTTGTAGTGTCGATGATGATGACGCTGGCAGAAGAAGTAGACGATGACGACGAGCAGTTGTTGTAGTAGTAGTTGTAGCTCGGCGACAAGCGGCAGTTGTAGCAGCAGCAGTAGCACGAGCTGACGTCACTGCGGCAGCGGGCACTAGCAGCAGCCATGATATACCTTCCCTCTCTCTCTCTATCTTTCTTACTCTGTCTTTCGCTCTTATGCTCTCTATCTCTCTCTCTCTTCCTATATGTTTCTCCCTATCCCACTTTCTCTCTCTCGCTCGCTCCGTGTGTCTGCGCGAGAATTGTGCGCACGCTCTCGCGACCGGGGGGACAGACCGAGATATCGTCGGGTATATCCTATACTATACGTACTGTGTATATATATATATATACATATATATATATATGTACGTGCACGCGAAGCGAGTACCTGCTACGCGGCGCGCGGCGATGGACTGGCGACGACGACGACGGCTGGTGGTGCGCGCGCGGTACTCTCTCTCTCTCTCGTCCGGCTCGTCGCTCGCTCGCTAGCGGCGGGCTAGCGCAAGCGCACCGCCGCCGGGGAAGAGGAAGAGGAGCCGCAGCGTCGCGCCATTGTGCGATTGGTTGGATGATTGCTGCGCGGGCTTTTTCGAATTGCTGGGTAGTCTGATAGGAGAGTGAGGGAGAGAGAGAGATAGAGGTGGTAGAGGAGAAGATAGGTGGGGGAGATAAGGGGTTTATTAGGGGGAGGGGAAGAGAGAGAGAGAAAGATGGGTGTGGGAGTGATAGGGTATAAGGGAGGGAGTGAGGATGTTGGGGGGGGGGTGTTTGATAAGGAGCGCGGGATGTTTTGGAGCTTTGATATATATAAAGGGAATGGGGGGGAAGGATGTCTTACTTCTTGTTGGGATCGAATTTTTCGGTGTTTGAGTTGGATTCTGAAATTCTTTGGGGGGGAAACAATGGATGACGAGAATTGTTATATGTAGAAGTCGAAAATTAAAATCGAATGAGAGAATATTGGTGTAAGTATATATACGTGTACTCTATACCTATAGTTTTTCAAATTTTGTAAAAAAAAAAAAGAAAAATATATTGGTACGTGTTATAAGGGGTAACACCACTCTAGAGACCGAAAAAAAGGCCTTGTTTTGACAATTTATTTTGAGATTATGGGAAAAGGAA